>VMDO01002071.1:0-180172 GCA_007922755.1 Pedetes capensis
GGGGAGAGGGGGGAAACATAGAGGAGGGTAAGGGGTAACCTATATGAATAATGCTTATCAAATTGCATATATGAAAATTGTCACAATGAAAAGCATTTCAAAATAAATCACATTATGATGTACATTAAAAATTTCTAATAAAAAAAAGACAAATTGCTATTAGTCTCTCTCAACTTTGCCTTCTTCCCTCAGCTTTGAACATGCTTATCCCATTGATCTTGTCACTTTCTGAAGCTGTTTTAGAAGTCATCTTTTGTGTCTTTAGTTGCATTGTTAGGCAGCTTCAATGTCCTGAATTCATTCATGACGTTTATCTTTCATAGTCATTTTGATATTAGGGAAGAATTGAAGTCACATGGTGCCATATCCAGTGGATAAGGTGGATGAGGGCACACCATAATGTTTTCATTTGGTAAAAATTGCCATACTAGAAGCAGTGTGTGACATGGAGCATTGTCATGATTGAGGCTGAAACTAAAGCTATTCATTAAAGAGAATTCCAGAATTGCTTTAGAAAGAAGCAAGAATGGTGGGATAAGTGTGTTCAAAGCCAGAGGGACTATTTTGAAGGAGATTAAGCAATGTGTCTTTTAGTGTAATAATTTTTTTATTTACAAATTCACCACATTTTGTGGTCACATCTCATATAAGTAGTTGATGTTGATAGATTATAAAATATGAGAGTGAGAGGTAAGAAAGGAGACTTAAAATACAAATCATAGCAAAATGAGTTAATAACCACTCTGCCTGGAAAAAAGTACATTTTGTATTATAACAATAAGCAAGTGAATACAACATATTTATAATTACAAAAATACAACATATTTAAATTAAATATAGAGATCTTAAATGTTACAATTTGATGTATTTTGAAATATAGATGCAGTCATGCAACTCATACTGCTTGTAATATATACAATGTTTCCAACACACCAGTAAATTCATTATTTGCCTTTGGGTCAAACATAGGCAACACTCCCTCGGGCAACCATGGGTCAGAGTTTTTTAAATCATAGATTAGTTTTACCCAGTTTACAAATTCATGTAAATGTTAAATTCTTCTTTCATTCCTCAAAATATTTTTGAGATTTCTCCATGTTATAGCCTACTTCAATAGTTCAAAACTTTAAATTATTGAGTGGTATTCCTTTGAATCAATATGCTGCAAATATACGCACTCTCATGTTGATGAACATTGGAATTATTTTCCTTTGGGGTCTATTGTGATTAAAATGGTTATGGACATTTTTGTATGATTCTTTTTTAATATATATGTGTTATTTTCTCTTAGACATGTGTTGAGTAATTTTGTAGTTATATATTTAATTTTGTAAGAATTTGACAAGCCTTTTTTCAAAGAGATGATACCACTTAAGATTCCCACCGATACAAGAGAGTTCCAATATGTAGTATGGTTAATCTTTTTAATTTTAGGCATTCTAGTAGGTGTTGAAGTGGTATTCATTTGGTATTAGATTTCATGTATTTGTTGGCTATTCATATATCGTCTTTGATGAAATGTCTATTTACAACTATTTTACCCATTTTTATATTTTTATTTTTCCTCTCAGTATTGTATTGAAAGAGGTATCCATACATTCTGCTTGCAACTCATTTGTTATATATAAGTATTGTGAAAATAGCTACATTTCATATATATACATATATATGTATATATACATACACATGGATGTATATATACACATATACATCCATATATATATATATATATATACATCCATATATATATATATATTTATATATGTCCTTAACTCAGCAAAAATTTTTTCAGATTGGAAGCTAAGCAGGGTTGGGCCTGGTTAGTACCTGGATGGGAGACTGCCTGGGAACACCAGAAGCTGTAGGCTTGGGAGAAGGACCTGGCAACCCCCTCCCAAAAATCAATCTGCCATTGAAAACCCGATGAATAGCAGAGAAGCACTGACAATAGTGTTTCCCCTGTTGTACAGAGGGTCCTATGAGTCGGATACCGACTCGACGGCACCTAACAACAACAACAACAACAAGTATTTTGATTGTGATTGCTTTGAATCTATAGGATAATTTTGGAACATTTGACAATGTAATAATATTTAGTTTTCCAATACATGCATAAGCATTGTTGTTGTTGTTAGGTGCTGTCGAGTCATCGGTATCTAAGTCATAGCGACCCTCATAGGATTTTCAATGGCTGACTGTTTCTGGATTGCCTTGTGAGTAGATTGCCAGGTCCTTCTCCCACTTTTGAGGTGCTGGGAATTGAACTCAGGACCTCAGAGACTGCAGCGCAGTGCTCTACCCACTGAGCTAAATCCCAGCCCACGCATAAGCCTAGCTGTCTATTAATTTGACTTGTCTCAGGAAAATATCATAGTACTTAGCATAAAGTTTTGCACATTTTTTTTTTCTAAATCTATCCTGGATTGCTTTACATCTTTTTATTTATTTTTTCCCCTTGAAACAGAATCTTACTCTGTAGTCCAGGGTGGCCTTGAACTCATGATTCTCCTGTCTCAACCCCCTTAGGGATGGGATTACAGGTATGCCTACCCCCTAGTGTGTTTTATGATTTTTGATGACATTGTGTTTTAAATGCCAGTTTGTGCTTTTCTATATTTTTAAAAATATGGTGTAATTAAATTATATGTTGTTGCTGTTAGGTACTATTGAGTCAGTGTCCGACTCACAGGTGAAACAGTTAGTGCTTCTCTGCTATTCATAGGGTTTTTGGGAGTGGGTGGATGGGTCCTTCTCCCAAGCCTACAGCACCTGGTGTTCCCAGGAGGTCTCTCATCCAAGTACTAACCAGGCCCAACCCTGCTTAGCTTCGAACATCTGCTGGGAGGGATACCACAGTGATATGGCTACAGGCAAATTACATATAGAGATCTTAAATGTTACAATTTAATATGTTTTGAAACATATATGTAGTTATGTAACTCATACTCTTAATGATATATAAAATCTTTCTAATACAACAGTAAGTTCTCTGGGCCTCTTCCAGGGCCCCTTATTGGAAGTATATAGAAATATAACTGATTTTTAAAATACTGACCTTATACTCTATGATCTAACTAACCTACTTTGTAGTTCTAATATTTTGCTAATGAATTTCTTGAGATTATTCTTTATTGTCTGATATAGCTTTTGTCTCTTTTATATATGTTTTGCTTTTTAATTCTTGTTCTTATCTCATTGCATTGACTGATGACCACCCTAATGTTGAAGGGAAGTGTAAAGAATGGACATTCTTATCTCAATCACAATCTTAGAAGAAAAAAACATTTGATAATAGCTATAATCTTTAGAGATTTATGGGAGACTGACCTAGCAGGCCACTCCTGATACAATTCCAAAACAATCTGCCATTGAAAACCCTATGTGTATCAGAGAAGCACTAACAGTGCTGGGGATGGCACAGTGTCAGGGAGTGTTTTCTTCTGTTGTTCATAGTGTCACTACGAGTCAGACTCAATTAGATATCACTTAACAACAACAACATAATATGTAGGTGAGTAACTTCACTTCTACACCTAGTTTATTGACAAGTTTTGTAATAAGTCAGTGTTGAATTTTCTGAAGTGTTTTCTGCATATATTGAGATGATCATATATTTTTTGTCTTTATTCTGTTGATATAGTAAATTATATTGATTTCTGAATGTTAAACAAATCTTGAATTCTTGAGATAAATCTCACTTGACTGAGGTGTATTATCCTTTTTGTAGAGTACTTTGCTAATATTTTGTTAAACAATTTTTTCTGTGTATGATTATAAAGGGTATTGGCCTGTAATTTTCTTTTCTTTTCTTTCTTTCTTCTTTCTTTCTTTCTTTCTTCTTCTTTTTTTTCTTTCTTTTTTTGCGGTACTGGAGTTTGAACTCAGGGCCTTGCACTTGCATGCTTCGCAAGTGCTGTACCACTGAGCTGCATCTCAGCCTTTTTTTTTTTTTTTTTGAGACAGAGTCTTGCTAAATTACACAGACTGCCTCTGGTCTCGAACTTTTTATCCTCCTGCCTCCTCCTCCCTAGCTGCTGGGATTACAGATGTGAGCCACCCCACCTGGCTGGCCTGTAATTTTCTTGATTAGTAATAATTTAGGCTGGTTTTAGCATTAGGGTTATGTTGACATTGTAAGTGAGTTGGGAAGTGTTCTTTCTTTCTACATTTTTTGGAAGATTTGGCCTAATATTAGTATAGCTTCTTTAAATTTTGATAGAATTCATTAGTTGAGGCTGGATGCAATGATGCAGGATCTGTAATCCCAGTGATTTAGGAGAAGGAGGCAAGAGGATTGTGAGTTGTAGACCAGAGGAAGCGTGTGTAATTTAGCAAGACCCTAACTCAAAAAGACAAAAGGAAAGAAAGAATGAAAAGAAAAAAAGAAAGAAAAGGAAAAGGCGAGGAATTCACTAGTTGAACGACACCTATGGCTACATATTTGTTTGTGTATATATGTGAAGTAGGGCTGGGATTTAGCTCAGTGGGTAGAGCGCTGTGCTGCAGTCTCTGAGGTCCTGAGTTCAATTCCCAGCACCACAAAAATGGGAGAAGGGCCTGGCAATCCACTCCCAAGGCAATCCCGAAACAGTCAGCCATTGAAAACCCTATAAGGGTCACTATGAGTCGGATACTGACTCGACGGCACCTAACAACAACAACAATATGTGAAGTAAGTGTAGTTTATTTTGAAATATTTCACATCTTGTTTCATACTGAAGAGTCACTTGTCCTTTTTGTTGCAGTTTTGGTGTTGTTTTTGTCAAAATGTCTTAAATAGATTTATGCTAGAAAGTAAAATGATTTGAGAAAATTCTCTATTTTTATTTCTTCTGAAATAATATATATTATGTAGAATTTCAAAAAAATATTATTTCTTAGAAATTTAGAAAAAGTCACTCATTAAGATCTCTAAGTAAAGTGTATTTGGAATTATACAAAATCCTTTTGTTTACTTCACTAATTTTAGCCTTTTTAGGCTACTTATTTTTAATAAATTTGGGCACATTTTTCATAAACCATTCACTTTTTGAAATTTTAAAATTGCATATACAGTTTTATATGTTAATTAAAAATTTAGCATGCAAACATTTTCCATCTTTTCCTATATTCTAAAATAAATCCACAGCCTGAGAATTAAGCAGCATATAAACTTGTAAGAATTAACAGATGTATCTGGAGAGGATGAAGTTAAAGGCATAGAGGGTTTAATGAAGGTAATTTAAAAGTATTTTTATAAATCCCATTGCTGTATCATTGTAGCCCCTTGGTGGTTGTCTACTTTTTAATGACAAAAAATTGTGTTCTATTGTTCCAAAAAATTTGAAGTTTCAATATTTTGAAATTTATTAGGAATGTTTGGACACTGTCATATTTTACATATCCAATTTATTTTATCTTATTTTATTTCTATTTCTTTAGAGTTGAATAGGGCTGGAATTTAGCTCAGTGGGTAGAGCACTGCACTGCAGTCTCTGAGGACCCGAGTTCAATTCCCAGCACCGCAAAAATGGGAGAAGGGCCTGGCAATCCACTCCCAAGGCAATTCCGAAGCACTCAGCCATTGAAAACCCTATAAGGGTCGCTATGAGTCGGATACTGACTCCACGGCACCTAACAACAACAACGAGTTGAATAGGGTTGGGATTTAGCTCAGTTGGTAGAGCGCTGCTCTGCAGTCTCTGAGGTCCGGAGATCGATTCCCAGCACCGAAAAATGGGAGAAGGATGTGGCAACCCACTCCCAAGGCAATCTCGAAAACAACCAGTGAAAACCCTCTAAGAGTCACTATGAGTCGGACTCGACTCGAGAGCACCTAATAACAATAACAACAACATAGTTGAATATCTCAAATATTTGCATATTTCAATGTTTTTTATGTAAAGAATCATTCTTGTATTTTTTTCTCAGTTCTGTAGTATTCATCTTTAAAGTATTATTGTATTTTTTCAAGCCTCCAATTTTGTGGATACAATATGTCACTAAATTACATCATCAAGAAAGAAAAGAAAGCATTGTCAAGTAAGCTTCTTTTAATCACTTATGCTTTTTTATGTTAATTTATTAAGACAGCACTTTTGAGTAATATAGCATCCTTTTGTTATCATTCATCACTATTGTATATGTGACAGAAGGGAGTATAGAGGACATGAGTTATTGATAAAACTGTTCACATATAACCTAATTCTAAATATGATTTTGATTTGGAGCCATGTGTTCCATGAATTCAAGATTTTCAGGTTTGTACATTGTCACATTTTATTTTTCTGTTTTTAGATTTAGAAAATTCTATGCCATTATTTCTTCAGTATAAATTCACTTTCATTTTCTCTGTCTTCTCATTTTTGGACTCCTAGTAAATGGCTGTTATACCTTTTGACTTTGTCCTATGTTTCTCTTAAGTTCATCTCTACCCTCTTATCCTCCCCATTCCCCATGCTTCAGTTTGAATATTTTGTATTGATTCCTCTTTAGATTTCCTATTCTTGTCTTCTTCTATGTTTGTTGTTGTTGTTGTTATGTGCTGTCGAGTCGGTATCTGACTCATAGAGACCCTCATAGGGTTTTCAATGGCTGTGTACTTCAGGATTGACTTGGGAGTGGATTGCTAAGCCCTTCTCCCATTCTTCTATGTTTAGTCTCCTCTTAATTCTATCCAATGAGTTCTTACCTTCAGATATTAGATTTTTCAATGCTAAAATGTCCATCTAATACTTTATAGATTATAATTTTCTGTGACAATGTCCCATATTTCATATATTTTGTCCATTTTTATTGATTTTCACTGAAATATTAATCATAGATCTTTTGAAGTACTCATCATTAACTTCATTGTCTGTAAAATCTCTGGATATTCCCTTTTGGCTGTTTTAGTTCTTATCAGTCATTTTGTTCTCATCCTTTACGTGGCTTGTTTTTGTTATTATTAGGTGCCGTCGAGTTGGTATCTGACTCATAGCGACCCTCATAGGGTTTTCAATGGCTGACTGTTTTCGGGATTGCCTTGGGAGTGGGTTGCCAGGTCCTTCTCCATTTTTGTGGTGCTGGGAATTGAACTCGGGACCTCAGAGACTGCAGCGCAGCGCTCTACCAACTGAGCTAAATCCCAGCCCTTTACATGACTATTTATATATTATTGTAAGCTATTTGTTATGGATCATATATGCTGAAGTTTTGAATTATTTAAATTTTCCTTTCATATAAGTTGAGTTTTGTTCTGAAAATATATTAAATCATTGGCAGATCATTTTGACTCTGTATAAAGTTGGTTTAGGTCCCATTTGTCATTTTTAAGACTTGATTTTTTTTTCCTTTCTATAAATAAATCTACAGCAATACCACCTCAGCATTCTATCTCCTCAGATCTCCAAGCTAATCAGGGTGGGGCCTGGTTAGTTTTTGCATAGAAGACTGCCTGAGAATACTGGTTGCTATAGGCTTGGGAGGACTCAGCAGCCTACTCCCAAAACAATCAGCCATCGAAGCCCCTGTGAAGAGCAGAGAAGCACTGACAGTAGTGCCAGCATGAAACGTTGTGGAACGGTGTTTTGTCTGTTGTGCATAGGGTCGCTATGAGTCAGACCTGACTTGATGGCACCTAACAACAACAACTCTATAAACAAGGAAATCTCTAACATGCTTTACTGTGTATGATGAAACAATGGATATATAACCTTTGAATTACACTCTGTCTAGCTGTGTATTGGCTGAATCCTCCTTCAGATCTGTACATCGATGACAGACTCATGCATAAGGTTTACATAACAATTATATTCTTTAGCTGATTTTCATCTTATGTTGCTCAATAGGTCTGATATGTTACTTCTTTATCATTTTATGGCTTTTAGAAACTTGGATGAGATGACATAGTTGGCAAAATTAATTTAATGCTTTCCATATATTGATATTAAAATATTTTCTTCCATCCCATTTATAGAAGTTTACCTATTTGGACCTCAACTCCCAGAATTAATTGCACTATTTCCAAGTTTCTCTATATTTTACCCAGTATTTTCTAGGATATGAGGTCTCAAAGTAGAGATAGAAAGAGTTACTGATTGAGCTGAATTAGGTTAGACAATTGCTTGCTTACCTAAAATAATTGTATCAATAATGAACTAGAGTTTTCTAAACTTCCATCATTCCTACACTATTTTTATAATTTTGCCTATATTTGAACCAGAGCTGTATTATTAGTTTCCTGGTATTTTCCTTTTAAGAAACTTTAAATCAGCCAACCTTCAGGAATGACAGTGAATAATTCTAAATAGAAGTTAACTGAAATATATAGTTATAAATGTTAGCTGTAAATATTTTAGTTTTCAATATTTTTATATTTTCATGGATATTTTAATGCAATGTGTGGTAGCTTCATATGTGAGCTATATGTGATAGCTTAATGACACTTGGTACTTTTAAGCATTAATTCTTCATGAATTTTAATTTAATTTTTCATTTAATTCATGGAGACATAAATGATTTTTGAATGTTACACCTTGCAAAGTAAAAAGTATATCTCCAAACATAGTGTAATTATCAAATATCAGGAAGAAAGCAAGTAAAGTGTACAGTGGTAAGAGTCTTTTTGAGATGAAATATATATTAACCTAGAAACATAAGTGAAGGAATCTATATTAATTTACAAAGACTCTAATACCTAGTTATTGACATTAGATTAAAGAGAGTGCTACATGTCATAACAAATGTGAATTCATTATGCAATTTTACATGTGTAAATACTTATGCTAATGTTCAGCTTAACCTCATTTGTGGAGACAACCTTGCCTCCATCTCTGCAAATTTAGCTGAAATGAACAACCTGAGGCCTTGCACAAGGACAATCATACACATTTTAGAAAGACAAAGCCTCAACCTTGGTTGGTTTTCCTTCCCAAGAAAAATTCTCATTTAAAAAAAAAATCACAAACAGACATAGCTGCTGATAGTGCCAACATGTGCTATTGATAATACAACAAATTCAAGTTCACAATGACACTGTGTTCTGCCAAAGTTGCTTAGGGAAAAAAGTTATCAAAGAGAAACAAATGAGGAAAAATTGAATAGTTCTGGGTTAAATACTGGAAAACACTTAAATGATTTCCTGTATTTTGCCATTTATTCATGCACAATGGCCTTAGTGTTTAAATTTGTTCCTATTTATTGCTGAATCCATTAAGACAGTGAACTGTACATTTGTGGGGCATCTAGCTTGGTCGAAATGCAGCATCACTATCCAGGGTGCCATATTTAGCTACCACACAGGTATTGACTAGTTGAAGGTATTTTATCACAAGAGTTTGGTGTATCTATGAATCATTTTTCAACTTTAAGAGATATGCTCCCTCTGCAGTAGAAATTTACTGGAGTCTGAAGATTTAGGAATAAACGTAGAGAGTAAAGAAAGAAAATGTAATCAATTGAGGCACATTGGTGGTCAACAAATTGACTTCTTGTCTTTGCTTTTCAGTGGGAAATAAAACATTTATAAGCTATTCACTGATTCCAGTTGTTTTCATCTTGAAATTGCGTAAACACAGTGTGAAAACAAACTATTGTTATTTTTCACATTTCATTACTGGAAGTAACAAAGGAAAGATAATAAAAAGGAGGACAATAATAACAAAAAACCTACACAGCTCAGAATTCACGTGGACTAGGTTAAGGCATTGGCATTGTGTTAGAGTGATAGCTAGATTTTCTTGCTGAGGACAGTTTCACTTTATTATGTGCCTCAGGATTTCAGAAGCTTTTGGATACAGCTGAGGTTTCATTCACTTACCCATTTACTCATTCATTTGTTAATATTTACATGATCTTTCAGACTGCTATCTTTTAAATTTGCATTGATACTCAATTTTGATCTATGAAATTTTCTTAATTTGTTCAAGTAAATGATAATGGCTGTTTAAGGACAAAAATATTGAAGCATTCGCCAGGCACAGTGGAACATGCCTGTAATCCCCATGACTTTGGAGGCAGAGGCAGGAAGATCGCAAATTCAAGACCAGAGGCAATCTGCATAATTTAGTAAGACCCTATCTCAAAAAGTGAAAACATGAGCTGGGGGTGCAGCTCCGTGGTATAGCATTTGCAAAGCATGCAAGCAGGAGGCCCTGGGTTCAACCCCCAGAATCAAAAAAAAAGAAGCATTGGAGTTTTATGGAATCTTTTCTACATTTTTGTATTAAATTGTCATGTTACCTCTGTGCCATTATAAATAAGGCCTCCTTCTGCTTTCTCCAGGTTTTTAGGATCTGTTCCTAGCTGGGTAATTTGAATTGTAGTTGCTTAGTATCAAAAAGTACTAGCGTGTGATTAAACGGAAGCCTCAGCAGAAGGTGAGTGGGACAGTTTGATCTTCAGTGACTCAATATCCAAATTTGCTTGTGTATTACTGTATTTGTGACTAATATCTAATGACAGATCCAAGCTTGATATAACTCCAGTAGGAAGAAAGGTCAGAGATGTGATCCTAATGCAGAGAACAAATAGAAATGCTCCTTATGTTGTTGCAGAAATATTAATATACTGACAAATCAACAGAGCAGATGTCATGTGCCTATTTATTCAACATCTAAATAATAGCCCAAGAACCAGAAATGTTACAGTAAAATTTTGAAAATACTTATAAACATTTAAAATATGTAGAACACAAGCCAGGTGCAGTGGCACGTCTGTAATCCCAGCAACTCAAGAGGCAAGGAGGCCGGAGGATCACAAATCCAAGGCCAGAGGCAGGCTGCGTAATTTAAGAAGACCTTGTCACAAAATAAAAAGTAAAAAATAGGCTGGGAGTACAACTCAGTGGTCAAACACTTGCAAAGCATACCTGAGATTCTGGGTCCAACCCCACCCCAGTACTGAAAAAAATTTTAAAAAGGAATATACAGAATAATGTAAAGAATGTAAACTCTACCATTCAAAAATTTTAAATGTATGACCATTTCATCTCCTATCAAATATAAATAATAATATTCTAGTTCAGAGTGGCTACTAAACTAGATAGAATGCATACACAAAAATACTATATTTCCTGGTAGATACTAGACAATTAGGTTATTATTATTTACACAAGTTTAAATTAAAAATCCCTTTAACCCAGTTTCATGACAGGAATTTCAGTATCTAAAACATTTTTACCTGTGGGTTACCATTTGATATCCAACCCTGATAGATTATAAAGCTCATTCTCATATCAGCTCTAAAATTAACCTGCTGTCCAATTTTGGTGAGCTTCTCATTTTGTTTCCACATTTTTAAAATGAAATGATTTCTGTGCATATTTGCTAAGATTCTTTTGTCTCCCAATATTCTTTTGGCCAGTGAAAAGTCATGGTTGAAAATTCTTCAACACTCCTGTGAATTTTTTGAAAAGACAATTATGTAAGTAGAATGGGTTTCAACAAACTCCTACCAAGATTTAGACAATTTTTAGAAATTTGTTCCAGATAATAATATCCATGGTTTTACCTAATATTAAAGCTACTAGGCCATCATATATTTTGATATTTTTAAAATAGAAAGGTTGCATAGGTTGCTAAGTGGTAACTGACTTTCAATTATTGGCATTCCTAACATTAAATTAATTATGTGTATTTGTATGGTAGAATTCAAGGCAAAAAGAGAATAAAAAATGCAGAGTATCTGAACAGTTTAGGAGTTAGATCAGCATATTTCATTTATCATTGCTACTCAAAGTGTGGTCCATAAGCCTGCTGTACCAGTATGACCTGGGAGCTTGGTGGTAATACAGAATTTCAGATTCTACCTAGACATAAAGATTCAGAACATACATTTAAATAAGGTACACTAGGAGATTCATTTGGGAGACGGACCTGGCAACCCACTCCCCAAAATCAACCTGCCATTGAAAACCCTATGAACAGCAGAGAAGCACTGACAATGGTGTTTCGCCTGTTGTAGGTAGGGTTGCTATGAGTCGGATATGGACTCGATGGCACCTCACAACAACAACAACAACAACAACAATAACAACAACAACAACAGGAAACTCATATGCACAATGAAATTTGAGTAACACTGCTTTAGAACACTTAAGAGTTAAGATTATGCTTTACCTGAATTATGGATACTGGGTACCAAACTGAAAATCATGAGATATGAAATAGGGTAGGCATTATGACGATGCTGTTCTTAAAAAAAAAAAAATTGTTAAAGTGAAGTGCCATTTTTAACTTCAAGATCAGACCAAATATAAGTTAGGTTATTTTCAAAAAATATTATATATACTTTTTTTTTCATTTTTCCCTTTATTGATAAATGTTAGTGGGGTACAGAGTAATACAGCATTTGCTTCTTCCTTTGTGCAATATCACACATTTTTGGTTACACTTTCATCAATTTACAAGCTTTATGGAACCTTTTGATTAATATGTAGTAAAACTGACATGAATTTATGGGTAATATTCCTCAATTTTTCCCTTGTACTTATGAAGTTGCAATAACTACATTGAGATTTTCCTCTTCCTCTTTATCCCTTTATATTGTTTCCCCTCTCCTTCCCACATTCCACAACCTTCAATTCCTTTTGCTAGTCCCCTCCCTCCTTCTTTCTAATCTGCTTATATTTTCCATTCTTAGCTAAGTTAAATTGTTCATTTTTATATATCTGCTTATGTATAGTACTTTTCTTCCTTTAAGTATGATTCAGCTACTACATATAAGTGAGAATATAAGGTATTTCTCTTTGTGAGCCTGTGTTTGTTCTCTTGAGATGATATTCTCCAGTTCCATCCATTTTGCTGCAAATAACATTATTTCATTATTTTTCATTGCTAAGTAATATTCCAGATCTTGGCTAGTTGAAATGTATATTTACGTAGATTTAATAGGACTAATAGTAAAGTTTCATCGATTTGGTAAGTTTTCATGAATTTAGATGCTATTTATCTATAAATCCTGGCTTTTGTATCCTTTCATAACAATAGATTTAGTAAGCATATAAATAGGGTAAAAAAGATGCTTTATGTATAAAATGATAGAATAAAAATACTCGTTCATGCCATTGTACTAGTAGTAAGTAATGTACTTGCTACTTATAAATGATCTACCTGAATTTAAAATGTGCTTATCGTATATAATTCTTACGTGTTTAAAAAATTTCCTAAAACATCCCCTTAAGTCATAGCCTAGCTTCTGCCATACTTATCTGCAGTTACCCTGGGTCCCCAAATGTTAATAAAATGTCTATGAGGCCAGAGTTGTAGTACAAGTCTCTAATCGCAGTGACTTGGGAGGTGGGGGATCACGAGTATGGGGCCAGTGGCTTCCTATGCAACTTAATGAGACACTGTCTCAAAATATAAATAAATACATTCATACATGCCTTCAGCCCTACCACTCTGGGGTCTGATCCATCAGATCTCAGAAGCTAAGCAGGATTGGGCCTGATTAGTATTTGGATGGACGACCTGTGCATTCCAGGTGCTGTAGGATTGGGAGAAAGACCCTGCAGCCTGAAACAGTCAGCCATCAAAAACTCTACAAATAGCAGAGAAGCTCTGACATAGTGCTGCGCATGGCATAGTGTTGGGTAGTATTTCATTTTGTTGTACATAGGGTCACTATGAGTCAGACCAGACTCAGTGGCACCTAACAACAACAACAGATACATATATATAAATAAAGTGTTGGGGGTGCATCTCAGTGATAGAGCATTTCACTAGCATGTGTGAGATTCTGGGCTCAATCCCCTTCAAATGAAGAAAAAAAGAAAAAGAAAGCAAAGAAACAAAAAAGGAAAAAGAAAGAAATCGAAGAGCATGCACACAGGCCAGACACATTGGTGGAAATTTTAGACTGGCTTCTTTTTAAAAAAAGAAATGACTGTGTAGTCCAGATATCCTGATACTTTGACTGATACTGACTTCCAACCAGGTGCAAGAAACTCCAATTCTTTCTGGTTTTGTTGTTGTTATTGTTGTTGTTTGCTTTGCTTTGTTTTGTTTTTGATTTTTTGTGGTATTGTTTTTCCTATATAGTTGAATGTGAAAGGGTGGCCCATGTAAATTCTTTGGGACTGTTCCTTCAATGCTTGCCAGTGTAGATCTTCAAATACACTACACGCATTTTTTCTGCAGTTTTTGACCTGCAATGTTCTTGCTGCATAAGGTTATATCTGTGTTTTATGGCCCATGATTTCTAGCTAGTTCATTTAACTCTGTTTCCCTGAGGTTGATGAAAGGAGGAGTTAATAGTCTCAGCTTTCTAACAGCAGACATTGAAAAGGATCATGCTTGTCTCTAATATTACTGGCTGTATAAGCCACACTGCAAGAAATATTACAGGCGGCAGATAGTTTCATTTTCAGTTTAGACACCCATTATTTGATGTTTACAGGCCGTTCCTAATTCTGAATCCAGAATTTACAGTTTGTTCTGGTGATTATCATCACAGCAATCTCCTGCAATCAGGCTGTGCTTCCCTGGGAGCTTTGCACTGCTTTATCAGGCCTCCCTGATGTCTGGAGGTGATATACAATGCTGTGTCCAAATCATGCTGGCTCAGAGAGGCTTGGTTTATGACTCCTAGAGGTCCCTCTCTTTAGGCCGGATAGGCCAGTTTGCACCTTCCTAGAAATGAGGAAAGCTGATCCTTGACAAAGAGGGTGATGGCTCCTAAGCAAAATATAACATTTACGATTCTGAGCCCTTCAGTATCTAAGTAGATGAAATTATTTATTTTAAGTTAAATTTACTAAGTTTTGTTTAAGTGGTAAGTAATAGTGAAACTTAGGTGTTCTTTAATATGCCTTGCAAACTTCAACTGAAGAGGAATACATTAATCTCTTCAACATATATAACATTAGTAGCAGTTAACTTCTTTAGAATTATAAGCTCATTTCAAATGGTTATTTTGTACTTTCTCTTTTGAATAGATAGTATTTACTTTTGCCTCTCAGTTACCTGTATGTTCTCCAGACTCTTTTCTGTAGCATTAATTCAAGGTTACTGAAGGACTTTCAAATCTCTGCATATTGACTTTCTGTAGGATACTTGCTCAACAAATCTGCATTTTTTAAAGGATATAGTAGCACGTGTATCTATTACACATGCCGTAGACTGAAGGATGTTTCATTTTCAATCTCAGTAATTGAACTGAGAACAAGAATATCATTTGCCATCAGTAACACCTACCTTTGTGCTTTTGTTATGGCTTGTCAGTTGCCCCTTCTTCCCTCCAGGGGAACTAGAAGTAACAAAACCAGACAAGGGGATCGGGCTTGATCAAAAAAGGGCTTACTATTAGTTCCCTAAATTAAAGACAGTTTAGCACTTCCCTGACAACTCATCTTCTGTGATGGCAGAGAACAAGGCAGAGAACAAAAGAGAAACAACATCCCCGAAACAAAATGAAATGAAACGAAACACTAGAGACAGGCCTGTGAATGAGTCCCACTAACTTCTGTCCTACTTCATTTGCCAAGTAAGTTGTTTTACCCTGAAGGACCAACAAATTAGTAGTATTCCTCCAATAATGTTTTCCCTTAGGGAGAAAATAAAAACACTTTTTCCTATAAGGAAATACCACCAGGAGGCAATAAGTACTGAAAATACCCATGTTTGTTATGTAGTGATGGCATTTTGACAAGATCCCAGGACATTTATTCCTAAATCCCATTTTACAGAAGAGGAAATTGAGACCCATAGAGACTCAGTGATTTTCCCATGTTCATACATCTAGTAAGTAGAAAAGTTAGGATCTAAACCTTTTCTGACTCACTAAGTAGAGATTTTTTAAAAATTCACATCAGTATTTTAGAGGGCAAAAGAAAGTTTAAAAGATGTACTTAGAAGTAGTTTTAAAACTCTCATTTTGAACATTTTCTTTTTTAAAAATAAATTTTATTGTGCATATTTAAGATATACACCATGTTATAAAATTCATATGTATGGTAAAATAGTCATGATAATGGAATGTATCACACAACATCTCAGTTACTCATTCATAATCTACTCATTTAGGATAAATCCTGAATATAATACACTATTATTAAGTAGATTCCTCATGGTGCACATTAAATTTGTTGACTTTTATATTTGCTACTTTGTGTATTTTGACCTCCACCTCTCCATTTCCTCCACACCATCTCAAGATCCCAACATCCCAGCCCTGGTAACCACTGTTTTATTCTGTATCTTCTATGTATTTGACATCTTCTTTTTTCCTACAATTCATGTACAAGTGGCACTATACAATATTTTTGTTTTTGTGTCTGGCTTATTTCACTTAGCATAATGTCCTCTAGGTCTATAGATGTTATGGAAACTGGATGTATCTCTTCCCTTTTAAAGGCAAAATAATATTCCAGAGTGCATATATCAGTTTCTTTATCCATTCACCCATTGGTGAACACTTAAGTTATTTCTTTACATTGGTTACTGTGAATAATGCTACAATGAACATGATGGTGCAGATATCTTTACAAAGTGGTGATTTCATTTCCTCTGAGTGTATACCAGAAATGGGATGGGTACTCATAATGGTAATTCTAGTTTTAATTTCTTTAGGAAGCTTCATATTGTTTTCTATAATGGCTACACCAATCTATATTCCTACCAATAGTGTACAAGAATTCCTTTTTCTCCTCATCCATGCCAGCACTTCTTATCTCATCTTATTAATCATAACTATCCTAACTGGTAGGAGGTAGTATCTCAGAGTGGTTTTGATTTGTAGTTCCCTGATTATTAGTGTTATTGGGTAGATTTTCATGTACCTGTTGATACTTTTTATGTCATCTTTGGAACAATGCCTATTCAAGTCCTTGACTTTTTTAAAAAAATCAACTTATATCTTCTTGCTATGAAGTTATATGAATATTTTATAAGTCTTGGATATTTACTACTTATTTGATTTATGATTTTCTGGTATTTTTCTCAATCTGTAAGTTTTCTTTTAGTTTTGTTCATTTTTTTTTCTCTGCAGAAGTTTTTAATTTGATACTATCCCATTTATTTATTTTTGCTTTTACAGCTTGAGCTCTTAGAGCAATAGCTAACAAATCATTGCCAAAAACAATGCCAATGAACTTTTCTCTCATCTTTTCTTCTAGGACTTTTATAATTTAATATCTTATGTTTCGTTGTTTTATCCATTTTGGTTTGATTTTTGTGTATGGTATAAGATAAAGGTCTAATTTCTTTTGCATGTGGAAATTCAGTTTTCCCAGGACAATTTATTGAAAAGACACCCTTATATTAGCATCATAGCTAATTATTCAGGGGTAGGCATTCTCCTGAAGCTGAGTGCTTGGTCAGCCATCATAAAATCAAAAGGATTTCTAGAACAAGCCAGATCTCATTCTGAAATGTGCTAAGATCCTTGGATGATGACTAAATAAAGGAATTGGGGAAATTGAAATGTCAGTGAAGACAGGATGTGCAATTTAATCTTTAATTGATATTAGAGTATTTGTGAACTTTGGCCTAGATATTTCTATTTTGTCTACACTCACTGTCTCCATGTTTATGTCCAAGGGCTCAATAACCTGTATAACAAGATCTCTGCAGTATTTCTGATGACCATAGCAGGCCCTCCTTTGATACCTGTGATTACTGTTTCATATGTTTATTCATTCACTTAGCAGTTCAAATGTTCTGTAAAAACATTCATTTAAGGCCAGGTGTAGTGGTGCACACCTATAATTCCAGCACTCAGGAGACAGAGGCAGGAGGATTGCAAGTTTAAAGCTAGACTGGGCTACATAGTGAACCACTATAAATAAATAAATAAATAAATAAATAAAATCAGTCAAATTAAAGAATACTGATCATCAATTATGTCTGTGTTCTGCTGGGGATATAACAATGAGTAAAATAGTTTATGTTTTCTACCCCATTGTTGTTGTTGTTGTTGTTAGGTGCTGTCGAGTCGTGTCCAACTCATAGAGACCCTCATAGGGTTTTCAATGGCTGGTGGTTTTGGGATTACCTTGGGAGTGGATTGCCACGTCCTTCTCCCATTTTTGTGGTGCTGGGAATTGAACTCGGAACCTCAGAGACTGCAGCACAGCGCTATACCAACTGAGCTAAATCCCAGCCCCTTTCTACCTCAAGTGATCTTATATTCCATTTATTGCTAATAATCAATGTAACTTATTAAATGTCAGTAATCAAACAGTTGTTGCTTTACATGCTTTTCACACATTATCTCATTTCATTCTCACAATCTGAAAAACAGGTATTATCCTCATCCTCCAGCTGAGGAGAGTGAAGCTTAGCTTATATGACTGGCATGTGGTCACCTTGTTAATAAGACTTAGAAATAAGAGTTGAAGCATATGTATTTGACTCCACTATTACACCAACTTTTAATAACAGTATAACATAAATGTCATTTTTTACTTTTTCTTTTGCAGTACTAGGTATTGACCCCAGCACCTGACACATGCTAGGCAAGCACTTTACACTCCTTGTTGTTGTTGTTGTTGTTAGGTGCCACTGAGTTGGTGTTCAACTCATAGTGACCCTATGTACAACAGGCAATACAGTATTGTTAGTGCTTCTCTGCTATCCATAAAGTTTTCAATGGTTGAAATTGTGTTGGGGGAGTAGGTTGCTTGGTCCTTCTCTCACTTTACACCTGTAGCCCAAATAAATATTATTTTAATTGCAATGCAATTGATATAAAATGTCCTGAACAAGCTGAGAAAAATGAGTCCAGTTTAAAAAAATAGAAATTATTTTAAGCTCTGTTTATATGCTAATACTAGCACTGGTTGATTGATTAATTTTGGTAGTACATTTAGGTAAATTTTTTGTTATAAATTGAAAATATTTAACTTTGTTTTTATATTATTAATCCTCTAAATTATGTATTTATTCAAACAGCTTAGACACAACAGTAAAGAAAATGCACACACACACACACACACACACACACACACACAAACTCTGAGACTGACAGGTTTGTTGTTATTTTGCTATGTCAAATAAAAGCATTATTGTTTACCACTAAATATGAAAAAAATGACAAATTTTAACATAAAAATGGAAATACTCTCAGAAAAAGAGCTCTGGTTAAATAACTTGATTCTCTATTTTTGTATTTTCACTGCGTGAGTCTTGTGATAAGTATTTAGGAACCATTAATGTGCAAAATAGCCTGCAGCCCTAGCCTTGTGGCATCCGACCCCGTCAGATCTTGGAAGCTAAGCAGGGTCAGGCCTGGTTAGTACCTGGCTGGGAGACCGCCTGGGAACACCAGATACTGTAGGCTTGGGAGAAGGACCTGGCAACCCCCTCCCAAAAATCAATCTGCCATTGAAAACCCTATGTACAGCAGAGAAGCACTGACAATAAATAGTGTTTCCCCCGTTGTACAGAGGGTCGCTATGAGTTGGATAACCGACTCCACGGCACCTAACAACAATAACAATGTGCAAAATATCTTTGGATACTCCACTGAACGTACAAAAAAACTTTTATTATTTAACCAATTTAGTGGTAATCATAGCATAATTTATAGGAACAATCACTGACCTAGGAGCTGATAAGATCTGAAACCTATTATGGCAGGGGTTACATAAGTTTAGCTTAATGCTGAGTTACAAAAATTAATAGACTCCATTTCTTAAATTTCTCCTAATTAAGAACAATTGTTGTGTCTAGAGTTGCTGTGTTTTAATGGAGAACGAGAAACTCCTATCAGGAACAGAGGAATAATGGGAGCCAAGGGAAGAGCCAGTGATTTTAGGAAATAAAGTTATCAGGTTACTTCAGTTCCAGTCTATTTAAAGTTACCAGTTGGTCACTGAAATGGAAATTCTTTGCATTTGCACTTGCACAAATTTATGACTGATTCTCTTGGAAACATCTTTTTTCTTGTTTTTCATTTTGTTTTTGAAAGGGTTTCTTACTGTGTAGCCCAGGATTGCCTTGAGTTTGTGACTCTCGTGCCTCAAACTCCTGAGTGTGAGCACTACAGACATATGCCACCATGCCTGGCTCTTGGATACATTTGTAAAAGAGAAGGTTATGGTTTATATGCATCTCTGGTATTCAAAGGGCATGAGTAACATTCCTAGTCAAACAATTTGATTGTTTTTGCAGTGCAGATCCACAGATATTTATTTCATGTCTGGTGCAAATCATTTGAAACCTTGCTGTCAGGCAAAAGCATCTCTGGTCTGATAACAGAGGCAACAGGCTGAATGTGGTGCTGTTAGCACTTGAGTAGTCCCTTACCAAATTACTTACCAACAGGAAAACTCTAGCACCACATGCTGTTAGAGCTGAGTGGGACCCTAGGGATGACTGAGTACAATGGGCTCCTTTTACAATACTAAAGCTCACTGAAATTAAAGATAAAATGAGTGATATGATTTAGTTAAGGATCCCCAGGGTACTTAAGAATTTCCATTTTCCTGATCCAAAAATTAGATTTCTTCCATATACCAAGTTTGTATTATAGCTTCTTATAAGGGGTAAAGATAACAATTTTTGAATATAAACCCTGATTGAATAGAATATTTGATAACTAACAGAATGGATGTTAATGATTTTTATTAAAAATATAAGTACTGAGTTTTATTTATAAAATAGTTTGAATATAATTTACTATTAACAAAAGTGTAGTTAACCATTTTTTCCTTTACTCATTTTATCCAAAGCCATTATGAGCGTCAGATGCTATAGTTTGTGTGTGTATGTGTGCATGTTATGTGTGTGAATATATCTATTTTTATATGTAGGTATATATGGTACACATAGCATAACACTATAGAGTTCAGAGTTGACCATTTAAAAGATGAAGCAGAGCATGATAAAAATATAGGTGTTATTATTGCAATATATAAAGACATTAGTGGGAACACAGATGAGAATATATGTAGTTTTTTTTTTAATTGGGAGGATGAAAAGAGTCTGAAAAGATGTAGAATGTGAGGCAACTGAGTTGAGACAAATTATGAATAAGAATTTTCCTTTCAAACAAGAAGAAAAGAGGTCATTCTAGGATAAAGTGTTACTGTTTGGAAAAGCAAAGGTAAATCAGGCAGCTGATATAGTTAGGGAAATGCAAGTGTTATTAACAGTAGTGACACTAATGTTAAATACAATAAAAGTACTAATATTTCTTGAGCCCTTACTATTTGCCAGAAATTGTATATCAGTTATTATCTCTTTATTCCTTACAATAATCCTGAAATATACTTAGTACATTATTAACTAATATTTTGAGAGATTAAAAAACTTGTCCAAGGACACATAGTCATCAAGTGAGAACTCAGGTTCAAACACAAGGTTAAGTGACTCCAGAAACTTATCTTCTGCTTATATATTTTAGAAACACCTTCATATAGTTTGCATAATAGAAATACTAATTTTGGTTTAAGTTATGACACATTGAGTTTTTATGATATCATTGATTAAGTCTGATATGGGACTCAGCTTGACCTGCTCCACCTTTTACCCTGTATCTTCCTGGGGCAAGATATATCAGTTTTCTGAACATCATATGCAAATGCGTGGAGAGTTGTTGTGAATAGTCCTTTAGATAATCCATGTAAAATCCTGAGGTAGGGTAGACATCTGACAAAGTGTTGAATCCCTGTCACTGACTCCCTGTCCTTCTCCAGCAGGCAGCCACATTGTCATGGTGTGGTACATCCCTAAACTATACAGAAGGTCAAGACACTTGCAGTCTTCAATCTATTTTCCTTGATAGAATGATTTCTTGAATCATCCCATTATTTTTTAAAAAATGTTATAATTTATTTCTCACTGATTCATGATAATATAAAAATTATACATATTTATGGCCCATCATGTGATGTTTTTATGATTATATATTCTGTAATGTTTAAATCCTTCACACATCTGTCAGTTTGCCTACTGTGGGGGCTTGCATGTTCCTGTGATGCTGCAAGCTATGTTGCCAGTATCATAGACACCTGCTGGGTCATCCATGGTACATAGGTTTCAGCTGAGCTTCTAGACTAAGACAGATTAGGGAGTAGGACCTGGCAGCCCACTCCAAAAATAATTAGCCATTGAAAACCCTATGAATAGCAGAGAAACATTGCCAGATATAGTGCCAGAAAATGAGCCCGCCAGATTGGAAGACACTTGAAAGACAACTGGTGAACAGTTACCTCCTCAAAGTAGAGTCTACCATTATCATGGTAATGGAGTAAAGCCCCGGGAACCTCCATTTGTTCATGTGGCACAACTCAAAATAGGGAGGAATAACTGTAAACGTCCATTAACCATTGGAATGTGGAATGTATGTAGTATGAATCTAGGAAAACTACAAATTGTGAAAAGGGAAACAGAGTGCATAAACATTGACATTCTAGGTATCAGTGAGCTAAAATGGGTGGACATGACCATTTTGAATCAGAAAACAATATAGTCTACTCGGAATAATAAAGAGAAATGGGGTTATATCCATCTACAAAAAAACAAAACAACAACAACAACAACAACAAAACGTCAAGATCTGTCCTGAAGTGCAATGCTGCCAGTGATAAAATAATATCCATACACCTACAAGGAAGACCAGTTAATATGACTGTTATTCAAATTTACCTACCCATTGCTAAGGCCACAAATGAAGACAAGGAAGATTTTTACCAGCTTCTGCAATCTGAAATAGATTGAACATGCAAGTAGGATGTACTGATTATTACTGGTGAGTAGAATGCAAATGTTGGAAACAAAGAAGTCTTAGTAATTGGAAAATATTGCCTTGGTGACAGACATGATGCTGGAAATCACATGATAGAATTTGTCAGACCAAAGACCTTTTGATTGCAAATATATTTTTTGCCACCACAAATGGTGACCATACATATGTAAGTCACCAGAGGGAGCATAAAGGAACCAAATTGACTACATTTATGGAAAGAGATGATGGAAAAGCTCAATATCAAAAGTCAGAACAAGACCAGGTGCTGATTGTGCATCAGACTATCAACTGCTCATATGCAGGTTCAAATTGAAACTGAAGAAAATTAGATCATATGGGCCAGAGCCAAGATATGATCTTAAGTGTATCCCACCTGAGTTCAGAGACCACCTCTAGAACAGGTTTAATGCATTAGACACGAATGATAGAAGACCAGAAAAGTTTGGTATGATGTCAAAGACATCATTCATGTGGAAAGTAAAAGGTTATTAAAAAGACAGGAGAACAGAAAACAAAAAATTACATTTCAAAAGACACTCTGAAACTTGCCCTTGAATGTTAAGCTGCTAAAGTAAAAGGAAGACATGATGAAATTAAGGAACTAAACAGATTTCAAAGGGAAGCTAGAGAAGTCAAAATCGAATATAATGACATGTGCCAAGAATTGGAGATAGAAAACCAAAAGGGAAGAACATGCTCTGTTTTTCTCAGGCCTAAGGAATTGAAGAAAAAAGTCAAGCCTCAAGTGGTAATAGAGAAGCTTTCTACAGGGAAAATATTAAATGAGGCAAGAAACATCAAAAGAAGATGGAAGGAATACACAGAGTCATTGTACTGAAAAGAATTAGTGGATGATGAACCAATTCAAGAGATTGTATCTGATCAGGAACCCATGGCACTAAAGTAAGAAGTGGAAGCGGCCATATAGGAATTGACAAAATAAAAGCCTCCAGGAATTGATAGAGTACCAATAGAGATGTTTCAACATACATATACAACCTTGGAGGTGCTCACTGGTTTATGCCAAGAGATTCGGAAAATATCTACCTGGCCTGGACTGGAAGAGATCCATATTTGTGCCTAATCCCAAGAAAGAGCATCCAACCCAATGTGAAAACTATTGAATGATATCATTAATATTACAAGCAAGCAAAATTTTGTTAAAGATCATTCAAAAAAGAGTACAGCAGTATATAGACAGGGAACAGCCAAAAAATCCAAGCCAGAATCAGAAGAGGGCATGGAATCTGGGACATCATCACTGATGTCAGATGGATATTGCTTGAGAGTAGAGAATACAAGAAAAATGTCTATCTGTGTTTTGTTTACTACACAAAGGCATTTTACTGTTGTTCATAAAAAATTATGGATAACACTGAGAATAATGAGAATACCAAAACACTTAATTGTGCTTATGAGGAATCTGTGTGTGGCATATAGGCAGTTGTTCAAACAGAACAAGAAGTTGAGAAGGATGTGCAACAGGTATGTATCCTTTCACTACACCACTTCGATATCTATCAAATAATCCAAGAAGCTGGTCTTTATAAGAAGGGTGTGGTATCATGATTGGAGGAAGACTCATTAACAACCTGTGTTATGCAGATAACACAACTCTGCTTGCTGAAAATGAAGATTTGAACCATTTACTGATGAAGATCAAAGAACACAGCCTTCAGTATGGATTGCACCACAATATCAACAAGACAAAAATCCTTACAACTAGGTCAGTATGAACTTCATAATAAATGGAGAAAAAATTGACCTTGCCCAAAATTTTGCCTTACTTAGTTCAGCAATCAACACTGATGGAAGCAGCTGTCAGGAAACCAAATGATGCATTGCATTGGGAAAACTTATTGCCAAGGACATCTTTAAAGTTTTTAGAAGTAAAAATATCACATTGAAGATGAAGGTGTGCCTGACTGATGCCGTGGATTTTTGAGTCACCTCTTAAGGTTGTGAAAGCTGGACATT
Organism: Pedetes capensis; assembly: GCA_007922755.1. Lineage (NCBI taxonomy): Eukaryota > Metazoa > Chordata > Mammalia > Rodentia > Pedetidae > Pedetes > Pedetes capensis. Next base: position 24,628 of record VMDO01002071.1, read on the forward strand.
GAATAAAAAAGACAGGAGAAGGATTAATGCTTTTGAATTGTGATGCTGCAGATGAATATTGACTCTACCATGGACTGCCAAAAGAACCAACAGATTTGTTCCATAAGAAGTCAACCAGAGAGCTCCTTGGAAGCAAGAATGGCTAGACTTCATCTTACATATTTTAGATATATTACCAGAAGGGACCAATTCCTGAAGAAAGGCATCATGTTTGTGAGAATGACAGGTCAATGATAAAAAGGAAAATCCCCAGCTAGATGTATTGACACAGTGTCTGAAACAAGGGGCTTAAACATAAGTAAGATCATATGCCTGTCACAGAATCAAGTAGTGTTTCATTCTGTTGTACATATATGGTCACTATGACTCAGACCTGACTTGATGGCACAACAATAACGTTGTTTAAATCAGAGCTAATATCCATTACTTCAAACATTTATCCTTTCTTTATGATGAGAATACTCAAAATCCTTCCCTCTAGGTTTTTGAAATATAATTACATTATCATTTTTGACACTCTCTGTAATAATAATAAAACTTCTTAATCCTATCTAACTGTAATGTAGTGCCCATTGATAAATCTTCCCTCTCTTCCTCCCTCTTACTCTCTCAAGCCTTTGGTAGCTAGAATTCTAGTACTCTCAACTTATATAGAATCAACTTTTTTTTAGATTCCATACATTAGTGAGATCCTTCAGTTCTTGACTTTCTGTGCCTGACCCATTTCACTTAACATGATGATCTATACTGTTGTCCATGTTGTTGCAAATGACAAGATTCTATCTCTTTTTTATTACTGAATAACTTTTATTATGTATATATACTGTTATTTGTTATCATTAGGTGCGCTTGAGTTGGATCTTACTCATAGTGATGCTATATACAACAGAATGAAACTCTCCTTTACACAATATCATGTCTTATGTCAGTACTTCTCTGCAATTCACAGGATTTTTGATGGCTGATTGTTCTGGGAATGGGCTTCCAGATCCTTTTCCCATTTTTTGTGGTGCTGGTGATCCAACCCAGGGTCTCAGAATGCACAAAGCATGCACTCTACCAACTGAACTAAACCATTCATCAACTGATCGATATTTAGTTTGGTCTATTACTTGGCTATTGTGAATAGTTGCAATAAATGTGGGTGTATAGATGTCTCTTGAACATACAGATTTCATTTCTTTTAATAAATGTAAGGGAATTGCTAGATTATATGGTAGTTTTCATTTTAATATTTTGTGGAACCTTCATACTGTTCTCTATAACACCCATACTAATTTACATATTCACCAATGAGGTGCAAGGTTCTCTTTGCCTCATCCACATCTCAACAAGTGCTTGTTATCTTTTGTGATCTTGTAAATGACCATTCTCACTGGAGTGAGGTGATACATTCTTATGATTTTCATTTGAATTTCCCAAATGATTAGTGATGTTGAACATTTTTTTTCTTACAACTCTTGGTCAATTATATGCCTCCTTTTGAGAAATCTCTATGTCTATTGCACATTTTTAATTAGGTTACTTATTGCTTTTTTCCATTGAGGTTTTAGAGTTCCTTGTATATTCTGGATATTAGCTCCTTGCAAATATTTTCTCCCATTTTGTTGGCTGTCTTTTCACTTTATTGTTTCCTTTATTGATTGTGTAGAAGCTTTTTAGTTTGTTGTAACTTTTCTTTTGTTTCCTGTGCTTTTACAGTCTTGTCCAAAAAATCCTTGCTCATTTCAATGTCCTGAAGTACTTCTCATGTTTTCTTCTAGTGGTTTCATAGTTCCTTCTATTCTTATATTGCTGCTTTTTAAAGATCTTATTTCAAATGTCATAGTTAACTTTTCATTTGTTATACTTATATTTTCATATCACAATCCTTGCTTCAGAAACATTATTTAGCATGCTCAGTCAAGGTGCCTTCCTGACATGCCACTCAGTATAGTGGTATTATAAAATAAGAGATTTCATTTTTATGCTTGTCTATTTGTATATATTTCATGCCTGAAAAATGTTGACTAAAATCTGTTCCCTTTGTTATTTGTTAAGCATAAAATATTTTTAAACCTATTTCTATGGGAAAGAACTAAGTTTAAGGGCATCATATTTTATCTTTACCATGAAATAAAGATTTTACACTAAAAAGAAAATGTTTCACTTTAAAAGCTTGAATAAAATGGCATCAGATAAAAATAAAAACAACAAAAAACATTTTCCTGCTGTTTAAGTTATACTCAGGGCTTCTCTAGCATTTTCATTCAATTATGTATTTGAGAGGTCATCATTTTCTGAATCCTCATTCCTTAGTATTTGAGGCTGCATAGATTTGTGGTATGAACATCATCACCTTCTTTTTCCAAACAATTTCTTTTATTTGTAATATTTCAAAATTTTATTATACACATATTTCAAAACATTTTCAATAATTTTATGCAAGAAATAGTATAATAAAACATCATATTATTCTATAATTATTCTTTTTAGAGAATATGTCCCTTTCATAGATTTATAAGAAAGAAATATAGGAACATTATGGGGCAAATCTTTATTTTATAGGTTTGGAAATTAAAGCCTAGAAATGTTATGGGATTTGTCAAAGTCTTATCCAGTCTTTCATTTCTCTCTTACTCAACAAATAACTTTGAGCTCTTACTATGTGCAAAGCACTGTGTTTGATGCTGTGAAAGCAAAACATGTGTAAAATGTTTCCCTTCCTTCAGGATATTTCAATCTACTTGGTGAGATGCATACAGGTAAACAATTAACTGTAGCTCTCTATAGGCTCTTCAACGATTCCAAAAGTGAAATTATTGTTCTTATGTTAACCTCATTTTCCCCTTGAAATGACCATTTCAGTTCACAGCACCATCATTCAGGCAGTTATCGTTGCTAGTAACCTGGACACCACCTACATTTTACTGTTCCCTTCACCTGCCGGCATCTGCCAGTAATCATTCTATCTAGTTTTCTCAAGCAGAGTCCTTAAGTCTGTCATTTTCTTTATCCCACCTTCCACTGCATTAGATTTAACTCTTTTCATTCCTCCTGTGGATTATTGCTATGACCATCTAATCCTTCTTCCCATTTGTGTGCCTAATCTTCTCAAATTCACATGTAAACTCCAGGCAGTTTGATAAAATGATCTGATTGTATCACAGTTGATTCAATTATCTTACTCGCTGGTGTATATAGGACAAATCTCATTTCTCAGTGCGGCAAAAACCATTAGGATCAGGCCTCCCCTCACAATTTTTATTCTAGTGACTAAATGTTCTTTAAGAACTTTGCATTTTGTCATGCTCTTTTTGTCCTCCAGAATGGTCTTTGCTCTTGTCTTTACTTGCCTGATTCCTAGATGTCCTTTGATACACCATTATTACCTCCTCAGGGAGTGCTACTCTCATCAATCTATGGGCTTCCCAGATACTCCTTTTAAGTACTGTCTCTGTGTCTGTTTCGACCATTTGATGTGTGCTCCACAAAGGTAGGTGCTAAGTCTATGGCAACATCGGTCCTTATGTGTTACCTCTCATATAGTAGATAATAGTACTTTTGACTATTTTAGGCTATATATTAAACCAAGTGTTGTAAAAAAAATAAAAGAAGTATAAGAAAGTATTATGTTGTTCTTGTTAGGTGCCGTCGAGTCGAGACGAGTCCAACTCATGGCAACCCTATGTTCAGCAAATTGAAAAACTTGCCGATTCTGTGCCAAGCATATGATCTTATTTATGTTTAAGCCATTGTTGAAGACACTGTGTCAATCCATTGGGTTGACCTGCGTTGACCTGCCAGTCTCGCAAACATGATGTCCTTCTCCAAGGATTGATCTCTGCTGACTACATGTCCGAAATATGTAAGACGCAGTCTGGCCATTCTTGCTTCCAAGGAGCATTCTGGTTGCCCTTCTTCTAGGACAGATCTGTTGGTTCTTTTGGCAGTCCATGATATATTCAATAGATGGCTACAGCACCATAATTCAAAAGCATCAATTCCTTTTCTGTCTCCCTTGTTCAATGTCCAGCATTCACAACCATATGATGCGACTGAAAATACCATGGCATGAGTCAGACAGACTTTCGTCTTCAATGTGACATCTTTGCTTTTCAATACTCTAAAGAGATCTTTTGCCACAGTTTTTCCTAGAGCAATGCATCTTTTGATTTCTTGACTGGTGCTTCCACAGGTGTTGATTATAGAGCCAAGCAAAGCAAAATCTTGGACAACCTCAATCTTTTCTCCATTTATTGTGAAGTTGCATGCTAACACAGGCGTAAGGATGTTTGTTCTGTTGATTTTTAGTCATAACCCATATTGAAGGCTATGATCTTTGATCTTCATCAGTAAATGTTTTAAATCCTCTTCACTTTCAGCAAGCAGAGTTGTGTCATTTGAATAATGCAGGTTGTTAATGAGTCTTCCTCCAATCTTGATGCCGCATTCTTCCTCATAAAGTCCAGGTTCTTGGATTATTTGCTCAGCATGTAAATTGAAGAGATAGGGTGAAAGTATACAGCCCTGACGCACACCTTTCTCAACATTAAACCACTCAGTGTTTCCTTGTTCTATTCGAACAACTGCCTCCTGGTTCACGTACAGATTTCTCATGAGCACAATTAGGTGTTCTGGTATTCCCATTTTCAGAAGTGTTATCCATAATTTCTTATGATCCACACAATCAAATACCTTTGCATAGTCAAAAAACATAGATAGACATCTTTCTGATATTCTCTGCTTTCAGCTAATATCCACCTGACATCAGAAATGATGTCCCTGGTTCCCCACTCTCTTCTGAATCCCACTTGATTTTCCGGTAATTCCCTGTCTATATACTGCTCCAGTCACTTCTGAATGATCTTTAGTACAATTTTGCTGATGTGTGATATTAATGATATTGTCCGATAGTTTGCACATTCAGTTGGATCCCCTTTTTTGGGAATAGGCACAAATATGGATCTCTTCCAGTCAGTAGGCCAAGTAGCTGTTTTCCAAATCTGTTGGCATAGATATGTTAACACCTCCAGTGCTGCATCTGTTTGTTGAAACATCTCTATTGGTATCCCATCAATTCCTGGAGCCTTGTGTTTTGCCAGTTCTTTCAAGGCAGCTTCCACTTCGTCCTTCAACACCATTGGTTCAACTTCATATGCAACCTCTTGGAATGGTTGGTCATCTACCAATTCTTTCTTGTATAATGACTCTGTGTATTCTTCCCATCTTCTTTTGATGTTTCCTGCATCATTTAATATTTTCTCTGTACAACCTTTCACTACTGCCACTCGAGGCTTGAATTTTTTCTTCACTTCCTTAAGCTTGAGAAACACAGAGTGTGTTCTTCCCTTTTGGTTTTCTGCCTCCAGCTCCTTGCACATGTTATTATAGTATTTGTTTTTGTCTTCTTGAGCTGCCTTCTGAAATCTTCTGTTTAGTTCCTTAACTTCATCATGTCTTCCTTTTACTTTGACTGCTGGATGTTCAAGTGCAAGTTCTATTGTCTCTTTTGACATGTAATTTGGTCTTTTCTTTTTTCTTGTCTTTTTAAGAACTTTTTGCTTCCTTCTTGAGTGATATCTTTTATGTCATGCCACACCTCTTCCGGTCTCCTATCATTTGTGTCTAATGCATTAAACCTATTTTTCAGTTGGTCTCTGAACTCAGGTGGGATATACTAAAGGTCATACCATGGCTCTCGTATACTTGTTCTAATTTTCTTCAGCTTCAGTTTGAACTTGCATATGAGAAGTTGATGGTCTGATCCACAGCCAGCACCTGGTCTTGTTTTGATATTTTGTATAGAGCTTTTCTATCGTCTCTTTCCACATATGTAGTGAATTTGATTCCTGTATGTACATTTGGTGAAGTGCATGTGTATAGACTCTGTTTATGTTGCTGAAAAAATGTATTTGTAATGAAAAGGTTATTGGTCTGACAAAACTCTATTGTGCATTCTCCAGCTTCGTTTATGTCACCAAGACCATATTTTCCAACTACTGAGCCTTCTTCTTTGTTTCCAACCTTTGCATTCCAGTCACCAGTGCTTATCATGTTTGATCTATTTCAGATTGCAGAAACTGATAGAAGTCTTCCCTTTCTTCATTTGTGGCCTTAGCGGTGGGTGCATATATTTGAATAATAGTCATATTAACTGGCCTTCCTTGTAGGCATATGGATATTATTCTATCACTGACAACATTGTATTTCATGACAGATCTTGAAATGTCTTTTTTGATGATGAATGCAACCCCATTTCTCTTTAGTTTATCATTCCCAGCATAGTAGACCATATGATTATGTGACTCAAAATGGCCTATGCCGGTCCATTTTAGCTCACTGATGCCTAGAATGTCAATGTTTATGCACTCCATTTCTTTTAATGATTTCTAATTTTTCTAGATTCATACTATGTACATTCCATGTTCCAAGTATTAATGGATGTTTACAGTTGTTTCTCCTCATTTTGAGTCATGCCACATCAGCAAATGGTGGTCCCTGAGGCTTTTCTCCATTTCCATCATCATGGTAGACTCTACTTTGTGGAGGCAACTCTTCCCTAGTAGTCTTTTGAGTGCCTTCCAACCTGGGGGGCTCATTTTCTGGCACTATTCTGTCAGTGTTTCTTTGCTATTCATATGGTTTTCAATGGCTAGTTATTTCGGGAGTGGTTCGTTGGTGCCTCCTCCCTAGTCTTAGATTGGAAGCTCAGCTGAAAACCTGTCCACCATGGGTAAACTTGCCCGTTTCTGAGGTACAAGTGACAGAGCTCTCAGCCTCATAGCATCACGCAAGCCCCCACAGTGCGGCAAACTGACAGACGTGAAGAAAGTATTATGGAAGAGAGTAGTTAATTCCAACTGAGAATTTCAACAAAAATTTGATATAAAATTTAGTAATTGAATTGCTTCTTGAAAAATGTCTATAGTCAGAAAAATAGGAGGCAAGAAGTGAAAAGGAAGGTTTTTTATAAGCAGAATTCCTAAATTGTGATTGTCTTCTATACAACAGAAGACCCACTAAGTTTTCTCATTAAAATTTAACAAGTAAATTCAAGAGGAAATTATGTTATGTCTTAAACATCATGATCAAAAGTTTATTTATAACTTTGTCAGGAGCGGGGATAGAGTGAAGGGTTGAAAAGCAAGGAGGGACACAGTTAGAACTCAGATTGTTCTACTTGGGAGTGAGCACCCTGATAGTTGAGAGGTTTTGGTTCTTTTATACTTACTCTCTAGTATATTTTAAGGTAATTTAAATGTGACTTGCATAAAAGTAAGACCTCAGTGTGTATTTTAGAACAACAGTATACAATGGATCTTTCTGCAATAATGTTCATATTCTGTAAATGTAGTGTGTAACACCATAGCCACCACACACATATGGCCTTTGAGTACTTTAAATTGAGGGACTAAAGAAAGTGAATTCCAAATATTATCTAACTTGGATAAATTTAGAATTAAATTTAAGTGGCCATGGATGTCTAGTGGCTACCATCTATTGAACAGTGCAGTGATAGAAGGTTCTCCAAGACAGGTAGTAGTAGGAAACATTTAGAACATACAGATTAGGAGACAGGAGCAGGACGATTGAAAGTTTGAGACCAGAGGCAGTCTGTGTAATTTAGTGAGACCATGTCTCAGGAAGAAAACAATGGGCTGAGTTTGCAGCTAGTGGTACAACACTTGCAAAGCATGGAAGTGCTAGGCCCTGGGTTCAACCTCCAGTAATGGAAAAACAAAAAACAAAACAAAACAAAAAAGAACATACAGATTAAGGAAATACAAAGAAAATTTATTCATTTTTAATTATTTATTCACTTTTAATTGCTTTATTAGTAATTTAGTTAGTATACAAATCAATTGATCTATGGAGTTTCCATAGATGCATATCATTGCATATCACATTTACCTCCCACATTAACATGCCATGATCCCCTTCCCCTGCCAATCCTCCTTCTCCCCACTAATGGTCCCCTTCTACTTGAATGACTAGATTGTGTGTTTATCTATTTATCTGTATATTATATATGGATATAAAAATGAATTTTTATACATATAAATACAAATACAAATACTATATAAATATGTATGTGTAGGGTGTGGGGTTTAGCTCAGTTGGTAGAGTACTGCTCTGTGCTCTTTGAGGACTTGGGTTCTATTCCTAGCACCACAAAAATTGGATTAGGACATTGCAATCCACTCCTGAAACAATCCTGATACAATCAACACCCATGGAAGCAGCAGTCAAGAAATCTAAAGATTCATTGATTTGGGAAAAGCTGTGGCAAAAGATCCTTTTAAAGTATTGAAAAGTAAAGATGTCACATTAAAAGCAACGGTGTGCCTGATTCATGCCATGGTATTTTCAGTAGCAGCATATGGTTGTGAAAGTTGGACATTGAACAAGGGATACAGGAAAAGAATTGATGGTTTTGAATTATGATGCTGGAGATGAATATGGAGTATACCAGGAACTGCCAAAAGAACCAACAGAGCTGTCCTTGATGTGCAACCCGAGTGCTCCTTGTAAGCTAGTTTGGCTAGTCTGCATTTTACATACTTTGGACATGTTGTCAAGAGGGACCAATCCCTGCAGAAGGACATCATTATTGGGAAAGTACTGGGTCAATGAATAAAAGAAAGACCCTCCGCTAGATGGATTGACACAGTGTTTATAATGTGCTTAAACATAAATAAGATCGTGTGCCTGGCACAGAATTGGGGAGTGTTTGGTTCTGCTGTACATAGGGTCACTATGAATCAGACCCAACTTGATGGCACCTATCATCATCAACAACAACAACAAGTTAAATTAATATATTGAATAACAGTGGAAAGATTAGACACCTTTATTGCTGATTTTAGAGGAAGTGCTTTTAATTTTCCCCCATTTAGTATGATGTTGGATGTAGGTTTTTCATATATTTTCTTCATTATGCAGAAGTTATTAGGTGCTGTCAAGTCTGGTCTCACTCATAGTGACCCTGTGTACAATGGGTGAAACACTACCTGACACTATCCACTCCCAGCACTATTGTCAGTGCTTCTCTCCTATTAATAAGGTTTTCGATGGCTGGTTGTTTTGAGGAATGGGTTGCCATATCAATCTCCCAATCCAACAGTACTCAGTTTTCCCTGGAGATCTCCCATCCAAGAACTAGCCAAGCCTGATCCTGCTTAACTTCTGAGATATGGTGGGATTGGATGCCACACTGGTACAGCTGAAGGCTATGTTGAATACATTCCTTCAATTCCTAGTTTCTTCAAGGGTTTTATCATGAAAGGATGCTGATCTTTGTCAAAGGCTTTTTTTGCATCTATTGAGATGATCCTGTTTTTTTTTTTTTAATCACTGAGTCTATGTATGTGCTTTATTTCATTTATTGTCCTGTGAGTGTTGAACCACACATGCATCCCTGGAATGAAACCAACTTGAACATAGTGTATGATCTTTTTAATGTGTTGTTGAAGATGATTTTCAAGTATTTCATTAAGCATATTTGCATGTATTTTCCTGAGGGAATTTGATCTGTGGTTTTCCTTTTTTATTGTATCTTTATTTGGCTCAGTGATAGGTAAATAAGGCTTTGTATAATGAAATTGATAGTATTCCTTCTATTTGTATTTTATAGAAATGTATGGGGAGCATGGATATTGGTTCTTATTTAAAAGTCTCTTAGAATATGACAGTGCATCTATAGGTCTTGGGTTTTTCTTTGTTGGAAGACTCTTCAAGCAGTATAATTGTTTAAGGTCTGTTTAATTTGTTTATATCTTCTTGCTTTACTTTGGTAGATCATATGTTTTCAGGAATTTATCCATCTCCTCTACATTTTCATGCTTTTTAGAATATAATTTTCCAAAGTATTCCCTAATGATTGTCTGGATTTCATGGTTATCTGTTGTAATGTCCCACTTTTCACCTCTAATTTTATTAAAGGGGCTGGGATTTAGCTCAGTTGGTAGAGCGCTGCGCTGCAGTCTCTGAGGTCCCAAGTTCAATTCCCAGCACCGCAAAAATGGGAAAAGGACCTGGCAATCCACTCCCAAGGCAATCCCGAAACAGTCAGCCATTGAAAACCCTATGAGGGTCACTGTGAGTCGGATACCTACTTGACGGCACCTAACAACAGCAACAATTTTATTAATGTGGGTCTTTTCTTTCTTTTTTTTTAGTTTGGCTAAAGCTTTGTCTATCTTATTTATCTTTTCAAGTGATCAGCTCTTGTTCCTTCTTTTATTGTTCAATTTGTCTCCATCTGATTAATTTCTGCTCCAATATTTTTTTCTGTTCATACTTAGGGGTTGAACCTAGGGCCTTGCACATACTTTGCAAGTGCTCTACCACTTTTTACTTTTTATCTTGAGATAGGATCTTGCTAAGTGACACAGGCTGCCTCTAACCTGAATCTATGGTCTTCTTGCATCTGCCCCTGAATCTCTGGGTCTTCTCTGATCTTTATTTCTTTCTATTGGTTTTGGTTTTTCTTTTTCTTGTTTTTCTAAGACCTTGAGATGAATCATTATGCTATTTGAGCCCTTGTCTGATCTTTTTAAATATAGGTTCACATATCTATAAACTTCCCTCTTAGAACTGCCTTTGCTGTATCCCAAATGTTCTGATAGATTATATTTTCATTTTCATTTAATTATAAGAATTTTTTTAATTTCCTCCCTGATTTCTTTAAGGACCAACTGATCAATTAAGAGTCTATCTATCAATTTCCATGTATTTATATAGTTTCTGTAATTTCTTTTGCTGTTGATTTGTAGTTTATTCCATTATGGTCTGATAAGATGTGGAAAATCATTTTGATTTTTTTTATTTGTTAAGAGTTGATTTAGGGCCTAAAATGTGATCTATTTTAGAAAAAGTTTATGGGCTGCTGAAAAGAATGTATATTCTTTGGCTTTTGGATGGAATATTCTGTTAGATACCTACTAATTCCATTTGACCTATTACAGGGTTTAACTCTAAAGTTTCTTTATTTTTTGTGGTATTATATCTATTGATGAGAGTGGGGTATTAAAGTCCTCCTGTATTTTTGTATCTGAGCCTACATGTCTTATAATTTTTTTTTTTTCGGTACTGATGGTTGAACTCAGGGCCTCATGCCTGCATGCTCTGCAAGTGCTGGACCACTGAGCTGCACCCCCAGCCCATTTTTTTTCTTTTTTTTTTTTACTTTTTGAGACAGGGTCTCTCTAAGTTACACAGACTACCTCTGTTCTTGAACTTGTGATCCTCCAGCCTCTGCCTCCCAAGTCCCTGGGATTACAGGCATGCGCCACCACACCCAGCAGTAAATGTTTTTTTAATGAAGTTGTTTATACCAACATTTGATGCATAGATATTTACAATTGTTTTATCTTCTTTATTGATTGTTCCCTTTACTTTTATGTTGTTGTTGTTAGGTGCTGTTGAGTCAGTATCCAACTCATAGTGACCCTACAAACAACAGGTGAAACACTATTGTTAGTGCTTCTCTGCTATTCGTAGGGTCTTCAATGGCAGATTGATTTTGGGGAGTGGATTGCTGGGTCCTTCTCCCAATTACTTATATGTAGTGACCTTATTTCTTCTAATTTCAACTTGAAATCTACTTTGTCTGATATAAGGATGGCTCCTTATCCTTTTTTGTCTTCTATTTGCTTCATATATCAATCTCCATCTTTCACTTTCACTCAATGTTTATCATTGGCAGTGACATGACTTTCTTGCAGACAACTAATTGTTATATCTTGGTTTTTCATCCAATCTACTAGTCTATGTCTTCTAACTGGAGAGTTAAGACCTCATATTTAGACTTATTATAGAGAAGGGTTTACTGGTTCATGTAATTATTGATTATTTTCCTGATTGGTTCATACACCATTCTTTTCTTTATCCACTATTCATATTTGGGGTTTGCTGTTTTTCTTTTTTTCTTTCTCTGATCCTTTCCTAGTTTCCTTTAGTACCTTTTTCACTCTCATGAGGTTTACTCTTTCCTGTACTTTCATGATTGAGGCTGTCTTTCTTCCTGCTTTGTATGTAGGATTCTTTTAAAATCTTCTGCAATGCTGGCCTGGTGGTAATGAATTGCGTTAGTCTATGCTTATCTTAGAAGGTTTTGGTTTCTCCATTTAATTTTAAATGATAATTTTAATGGATACAATAATCTTGGTTGGCAGTTATTTACTTTCAGGGCTTGGAATATATTATTCCATGCTTTACTGGATATTAGAGTTTGTTCTGAATGTTCTGAGGTTATTCTGATGGGCATGCCTTTGCAATTGAGTTTTTTCTCCCCAGATTTTAATATTGTTTCTTTGTTCTATAATCTTGGGATTTTAATTTAACTTCCTCATGTGGAGGTTCTTTTCTGATCATGTCTATTTCATGTTGTAAATGCCTCTTGTGGTTGGCTTTCAACTTTTTTCCTCAGATTTGGAAATTTTTCTGCTATGATTTCTTCAATTGTTTTTCTTTGTCTTTTTTTTCTCAGCTTCTCCTTCTACCTCTGGATTCTTAGATTTGGTCTCTTAATCATGTTCCAGTGTTTTTAGAAATTATAGTCATGTTCTTTTATTTATTTTTTCTTTGTTGATACCTGAATATAGTGTTTTCTTAACCTTGTTTTTCATGACTGATATCCTATCTTCTGCTTTATCTGGTCTACATGTAATATTTTTTATTGTGTTTTTGTTTGATTTATTGAGTTCTTAATTTCCAACATTTCTATTGTTTTTCCTCTCAAGTTCCTTGCTGGATTTCTTATTCATTTTGCTGACTTTGTCTCCTACATTGGTGAATATGAATATCTGACCTAGGTCATATATTGGTGTCCCTACTTCATTCTTCTGCTTGTTTTCTCTCTGATATCATTGATCATTTTAAAATTGACTTTTGAAGTGTTTGTCCTTTCAAACACACAAGTATCTTTGGATTCAGTAGTTTAAGAATTATGATCTTTTGGGAGAGACATGTTGCCTTGCTTTTTCATGTTTCTTGTGCTTCTGTTTTGTGATATATACTTCTGTTCGTATGGGTATCACTGTTTTAGTTGAGTATCTTCTTAGTGAGTGGCCTTCTCTTGAGTTCTCAGTGCCCAGTGCCACTCCTAAAGAAGACAAATTACTGTTTCAGGTACAATATCTGGTGAAATCCGATGTAGAAATACATTTTAGATTGTTTAATTTGACTAGTACACTACCAGGACTGGGATTTAGCTCAGTTGGTAGAATGCTGCTCTCTGTCCTCTGAGGCACTGGATTCAATCACTAGCACCACAAAAGTGTTAGAAGGACCTGGCATCCAATACCTGAAAAAAAATCTCAGAACAATCAGCCATTGAAAACCCTTTGAAAGGAATAGGAACACTGACATAATGCTGGGCATGGCACAGTGTCAGGGAGTGTTTTGTTCTGTTGTACATAGGGTCCTTATGAGTTAGACCCAACTCTATGGCAACCTATCAGCAACAATAACAAATACATTACCAATGTACATAGAACAGAAAATGATGACAGTCATATAGAGTATGCTATGAAGCTGCAAGTTATTTAGAGTGAAGGTAAAAATAGTAATTTCCTGAAATATAAAAGGTAAGGGGAGCAGATAAAGGGGAGAAAGAAGGAAAGAGCAAAAGTTAAGTAAAAGAAAAGACAAGGAAGATCTAGAAAGGAAATTCATATTAAGAAGAAATAATAGAGAAAAAGATTAAAAAATACTCAACTGCACAATTAGGAAAAATGTACAAACAAAAACAGGTAAACACAAGAAGTGGAATAAAAAATAAAAAGCCTGAGATTACTTTTTTAAATAATAAGGTAAAAATGATTCTAAAAGTGTAGTAAATAAGATAAAAATTAATGATGAAAAAAAGTAAAAAAAGAACAAGGAGAAAAAGAGCTGAATACCATGGTGTACATCTGTAATCATAGCATCTTGAGAAATTGAGGCAGGAAGATCTTGAGCTTCAGGCCAGAGGCAGCCTACAAAATTCAATGAGACCCTGTCATAATACAAAAATAAGAAAAGACCCAGGTATATTGCACAGTGGTACAGCATTGACCCCACAAAACCCTGAGTTCAATCTCCAGCATTCAGAAAGAAAATAAGTAAGTAAATAAATAAATAAAAGCAAAGTATTGAAACAGCTTCTTTCTCTGTTCTCTAATATTAGAGTCTATTAGGTATAGTTGGTGGTCAGTTGATGATGGAGTCTTTTATTTGAATTTGGCTCATAGTTGCCAGTTCTAAAGTTCTCCTTAGGAGATGGAGTTGTCTCCTCTCCCTGGCGGATGGGGCTACTGTCCACCTTGGTCAAGCCTCCTGTTGCCTGAACCTCTTGACATGTAAGTGGCCCACCTTTCCACTCACTGTAATTGCCTGAAGCATCTGTGTCCCACCACGGGGTTTTGGCAGGTCACTCCAGTATCTCTGGTGACTATTCTTTGTTTTTAGGTCTTCAGAGTAGCTCAATCTCACACAGTTTGATCCCTCTCAACCTGGAGCCCAGTCACAGACTTCTGAGATATGGCCATTCTCCTTAACCCCACTCAGGAATATTCACTGTACCACCAAATCCCCTAAATGGATCTATGATTTCAAGGACTGTGGTCTTGTTCTGTGGGACGGCCAGTCTGCCCTCCAGGGCTGTCCATCTTACCTTTTTGGATGAGTGCTCTAATTCTCCTCCCCCACTGGGGAGCCAGGGCTGGAGATGTGTCCGGCTCACTCCCTCTCACTGTTCAGCTCTGTTCTATATTCTGAGACCATTCTCTAACTTTTTATGTGACTTCTGTGTTTTCCAGTCTTTCTCTCTTTGGAATAGAGTCTACTCTTTCCTAGTCTGACTTCTTTGTTTTAATGCTTCACCTGGGGGCTCTGTAACCCACCATCTTACACCAGAATTCAAAAGAGTATTTTTATAAAGAAACTTTTTCCAAATATGTTGGCAGCTCCAAGAGAACCATGGGAAAGTACAATTACCTGTGGTTAATTGCATAGGAACAGTGATAAGGCAGAATTAATAGAAAGATTCAGTTGAGGTTATACAGATATAAGCCTGGATCACATTGGGGCAGTAGCTATAATGTATGATGATGCTTTTATTGAAATTTCATAGAAGAAGACCCATGTTCAGAGCTGTTCTTTTTAGTAAGGTGTTTTCTTCCTGGCAATTTATTTACTGATGAAGAATGTGATTGCTTTCCCTGTATCATGCTGACCAATGCCATGTTTTTTCAGTGTCTTCTTCCTGATGTTCCCTGAAAGTTGTCCTTTTTCCACTAGCAGAGCTGTGCTGACTTAATAATGGCTTCTGTCAGGGATTCCTTTAAGGAGAATACTCTCTTCTAAGCAATCGGGATATAGGCAGGTTCTGACTATTATCTGTGGTTGTGCTTTAATATCCTGCCCTTTCCATCCCTCATCTCAGAACACAGAATTCTCGTTTAGTCCTACCTCATTGCTTGATGATTTGTTAAGGCTTTGAAAACAGAAAGAATGAGGGCTTTTAAACAGGACAGGCCTATTTCTCCTTGGCTTATTTATTTTTATGCCATGCAAAAGGAATAAAAAGTCATAAAATGCCTTGATGAAGCCAAATAAATCTGTATAAATACAGCAAGAACTCAATAAAAAGCTGGAGGTGAAAAAGAAGGAGTTAGGGGTGAGAGTAGGGCATGGAGGGAAAGAAAAGGAAGGAGAAAGAGAGAGCTTTATACTTCCTGTGCTACCTAGAGAGCAAAATATCCAATGAAACATTTGAAACTAAGGTTAAGCTATGGGTAGAAATTAAGAAATCATCTTTATAGTCCTTATTGAATCTCTTCATGCAGTCACCGCCCATCATCCTTTATTAAAGTCTTACATGCCTGTACTGCTAGGTCCGAGAAGGCTGACATCTTTTAGTTGTTCCAGTGAATCATACCACAGAAGCTACTGAATTTTTATAGCCAACACAAGAGTCTACTGTATTCTTCCTGATACTGTGAAGAGTATGTGAAGGGGTGTGGAGATCTCTTTGTCTCACTTCTGCCTCTTTGTGTTGATTGCTTTAATGAAGTGGAAAGAGATATAACCAAGAGCTAATAATGCCTGAAAATGGAGAATAAGGGCTATGCTCTTTAGGTAAAATTAGAAACTGATTCTTAGTCCATTGTGTATCTCTTTGTGGCATTGTCTTATGTATCCCTGAATTAACTTGTCACAATTCTCCATGAAAAGGAGAATGCTGGGTAGGAGGTATAAAAGTAGCCATAAATTTAAGTGAGTACATTGCCACCCTTGTTTTGGTATCCAGAACTTCGTTTGTGCTCAGTGAAATGACCCAAGACCAATATATCCAATATATCCTATCCCTGCTCCCCTTTTCTCCTCTCTTCCTTCACTAAACACATAAACTATCATATATACATTTCATACTCTCTTTCAAAAACAGAAATTTGTAAAGACTTAGGATTCTCTCTTTTTTCTCATA
Source organism: Pedetes capensis (assembly GCA_007922755.1). Lineage (NCBI taxonomy): Eukaryota > Metazoa > Chordata > Mammalia > Rodentia > Pedetidae > Pedetes > Pedetes capensis. The sequence continues at coordinate 41,081 of VMDO01002071.1, forward strand.
GGTGGAAGCTAGAAATCTGTGGTGCTAATTTTTGGTTGCTATAGTGTCTGAGGGGAGGACCTGACAACCCACTCCCAAAAAACAATCTGCCATTGAAAACCCTATGAATAGCAGAGAAGCACTAACAATAATGTTTCTCCTGTTATGTGTAGGGTCACTATGAGTTGGACACTGACTTGATGACACCTAACAACAACATAGTGCCTGGAAGTTGGTACTGGCATTTATTGGTCAATGGTTCCATGGATGCCGATCATCTTGCAGTGTTTAGGATGATCTCAAATAATGGTCATTGTTCACACTGTAAATATTACTAACACTGCTGTTGAGAAAATATTGATCTGACTGAGGTTTAGTGGGTACCAGCAATCTAATAAAGGACCTAAGCTATGCCTTGAGGACTAAATTCTTCAATCTTTATCAGGAGTCTAGTATTATATTTTCCTTGCACGTTGTAGGCCTCTAATTAAACTATTTTGTGTTTTGATTAACACTGTTCATTTATATACTACCCAATTCCATTTGGTATGTCTTGTGTAAGTAACTATAGGGAATAGAAAAAGATTAAGATATAAGATATACTTTTCAGTATCAAGATTCTAACAGTGTTGTAAGGGTGATGAGCATGCATGGAAATAGAATAAGTATATTGAGAAATGCCATTGAAACAAGGAGAGGTGAGAGTTTACTTTGGGGCAAGTTTGTTAGAGATATTCTTTGTAGAAGCCATTGAAGAATAGCAAAGATTTTAACAGGTGTTTTGAGAGATTACTTTTTGAAGTCAAAGATACATTATATGTAAGAACCAGGGGAAATAGAAAAATGTAGGACTCTTGCTATTATAAAGGATAGTGCTTGAGAACTGGCAGTCGATAAAACTAATTAGGTTATGACACAGTACAGGTGGTCTTAAAATTTTTGCTAAGAAGTTTTTCCATTTGGAGATTTGGATTTTTGTATGAGTTTTGCCATTAGGGATAGTGTTTGATGTGCTGCCTAAAGGTCTATACTGTGCCACTGAGCTTCCATGTGTCCCATGTTATGGAATCCATGTTGCAAATTCCCTCAGTTATCAGCTTCTTAAACTTGCCTTCCTGATTTTCAAGGTCTTTTCTCAAGAGCCCTTTTCAGTTTATTAATTTAAAAGCAGCAATTTTCCTAAAGGTGAATCACATAATGATTTTTTTCCAATCTCTTTTATATGAGATATCACTGAAAGAGTATGATTAAATTCAATCTAGTTGTCTCCTACAAAAATAATATGTAGAAAATATCAACCAAGGTGACTCTGTATGTGCTTAATAGCCTAAAGACATAGGTTAAGAATATAATGGACAAAACATCTATTCAAAGAATGAAAAGGTACTGCACAAATTATCTTAACAAGCCTAAAACAGCATATAGTTCTTACTTCAAACAATTTGTTCTTGGAATATTGTCAGCTAAAATTGTGGTCAACTTTTGCAAATTGTATGAATTTGCACTGCATATTTTATTTAGTGTTTAGCAAAACTCCAATATGGCTCTGCATAACTTACACAATACACCATGAAAGTGACTTCAGAAACTCCCACAGAAGTTGACAAATTGGGCATATAGTGCGTTTAAGCTAATTGCATTCTTAGGAGTTAAAGAGTTGACTTGTTGAGAATGAAGATCAGTTTCATGGAGATAATGCTCTGCATACTGCCACATTGAATACAACCAAGGCTTGTATCAGAAATATTACAGAAGCTTAAAGAAGCAAATAATGTTAGCTTTAATCACCATTCTATTTAGTCTTAAGTGAAATGCTCATGAATCATATGCAATATCATAGCAGTTTTGAAAACTATTCTTGAATTTTCAAGCTGTTATTTTCAGGAAATTTAGAAAGCAAATTGCTAAGTGATAAAGAGTAATTTGGTACCATTGCTTATGTCATTTTTTTCTTTCTTGCAGGCTGGAAAAAAAGAAAGGAGTAATACCCTGAATATTGCTATAGATAACATGTGCAAGAAGACAAGAGACCTTCGCAGACAGGTGAGAGAGAGACATGGAGACAGAAACAAACATGCAAAATGAAGCCTTTATTTGCTATTGGAATATTGAGTTCTTGTTTCTGTTCTTTTAAAATTAATTTATAACAAGAAATAAGAATAGTAAGCATATATTTTCAATGTCTAACTCAATTGTTTTGTGGGCAAACATAAAACAGGAGAAAATTATGCACCTAATGTAATACAGAATTATATTCACATCTTTGTTCTGTCCTCATCAGTTGTGAGATCTCGTGCACAGATTTCATTCTCTGAGCTTCTCTGAACCTTTGAAATTGAGGTAATAATACACAACAGGGCTTTCAGGATTAAATAAATGCATATTAGTGCCTGGTACATAGTAAGTTTTTAGGGAATGTTGGTGAATTTGTTCTATAAAGTTAAAAACTGGCTTTATCGTCCAAACAGTTACAGAAAACAGCTAGTAATTCACAGATTCCAATTTTCCCTTTCAATTACTTTCAGGATGCTTCAAAACCCAGTTTCTGTTTAAGTTAAGGATTTTTTTAAAACCTTGGTCATCAAGAACATAGAATTAGAAAGGATTTCATTAAACAATTTAGGAGTCCAATATTGTACCAGATGTTAAACTTTTTTCCTGCAAGTATGAAGACTTAATCAATGTCAAACACCTTTGCTTTTCATTCTTTCCTATGATTTAATAACCAGATTTTTTCATATGTACGACTTTAACTTGGTCACCACTAACTTATAAAAGAGGGGCTAATAGCTTTTTACCCAAAAGCTTTTAATGCAGTATATTATTGTAGTTTAATGAGAAGATTTAATGAAATAACTGTTGTTGTTGTTGTTAGGTACTGTCGAGTCAGTATCCGACTCATATCGACCCTCATAGGGTTTTCAATGGCAGACTGTTTTGGGATTGCCTTGGGAGTGGATTGCCAGGTCCTTCTCCCATTTTTGCGGTGCTGGGAATTGAACTCGGGACCTCAGAGACTGCAGAGCGGTGCTCTACCAACTGAGCTAAACCCCAGCCCATAAGCATCCTCAGAAAATTGTCAACGGCTGTGTAAAAACACAATTTTAAATTCTGTGGAAACCCCAATTTCTCAACTTTGTGTCCTTAATGTGAATTCCATTTCTACCATCAGCACTTAGAATCATGAAATATAAGAATTGAAAAGAATTTATTAGCATAACCTGTTTAGGATGCAAAGGACAAAGCAGGCTAGTATGGTGAGGTGACTTGCCATAGGAAACAGGTGCACTGAGTCAGAAGCTACACTAAGACTCAGAAGCTCTAACCATCAGAGCTGTCCTTCCCTCTATGTTGCACAATTTTTATTCTCTATCTTCTTTAAGATTTCTACCCCATCTGCTCATTCTAGGACTTGGAACAGTTGTTTCTATGAACTATCAACAATTATGTCTCTTGTTTCTGTCTCTTCCATCTATATTGCCACCAACAAAGTTATGCACGAAGAATTAATCTACGTTCAAACCTCCAAAGCTTTTGGAGTCATTATTGTTCTAAAACAAAATATCATGAAAAAGCTATTCCTTGCATGTTGAATTGCTAGATTTAGCAAATAAAAGCACAAATATGCCCAGTTAAATTTAAATTTCAGATTTGCAACAAGCATGTTTTAATATAATTATGTTCCAAATAGCACATGGGACATCCTTATATTTAAAAGGTTTTGTTTATCTGAAATTCAAATATACTGATGTGCCCTGTATTTTATCTTGTAATCATGGTTATGTTTCCACTTCATTGCCAGAAGTGAGATACAGAAATAACATGGGGATTACTAATACTTTCTTTATAAGAGTTATTTTCAGTTTGTACAGAACAGCTGTGTTCTGGTGGTTTCATAGGTCAACACCTCCTTTGTTTCAGTTTTCTATTAATGTTTAACAAGACATCATAAACAACAGCAACTTTGGCTTTGCTAGAAATCAGCAGGACTATTTCAGTCCCGTTTTCTCTTGGGGTTTCCCATAGTAATAGTCAAATGGTAACCACCATTGGGCTCAGGCCTGAGTGTTTGGGGCCTTAGTACTTTTTCTTGTTTCTTTTCTCTGTGTGATGTCTATTTTTCAGGGCTTCTCCTTGCAGCTTCTCTCTCCAGCAGGGTAGCCTGTGTTGATTACATGATGGTTCATGGTGCTAAGAAAGAAGAGAATGGAAAGTGCCAGGCCTTCTTGACTGAGTTCCAACAGAACAAAATGTTGTTTCCTCTATGTTCTTTAGGTGAATACAGTCACACATCCTGGCCCTATGTTGACAGGAGCAGGTAGAAGTTCTCTCTCTTGTAGACAGGGCTCCAAATCCATGAAAAAATTGGTTCAGGTTTGGGTGTGGGTTCAATATGTTGAAATGTGGAGGGTTCAGTTTGATTCAGGCTTGGGTTTTAAATTTTAACGCTATGTGTGGATAAATGAATAAAATATTTTCATTTTATTCAGACTTAGTGTATAATAAAATTATTGTTGTTATTGTTAGGTGCTGTTGAGTCACATCTGACCCATAGTGACCCTGTGTACAACAGAATGAAACACTACCCAACACTGTGCCATGCCTGGCACATGTCAGTGCTTCTTGGATATTCATAGGGTTTTTAATGGCAGGTAGTTTTGGGATTGTATTGGGAGTGGCCTGCCTGGTCCTTCTCCCACTTTTTTGGTGCTGGGGATTGAACCCAGGGACTTAGCACAGAGCAGCTCTATACCAACTGAGCTAAACTGTAGCCTGTATGATAAAATAACTGATAATAAAACCAAAACCAAAATAAAACATTGAAAGCTGAACCTGTACTCAATTTTCCACTGGGCTTACATTCAGGTTTAAGTTCAGAAAACTTTTTGAAAAGCTTCAACCGGAATGGGTGCAGGGTTCAGGTTTGGGTTCTGTCTGAAACCCTGCTATCTACACAAGATTTAAACTCAAACCCAAAGTGAACCTGAGTTTTCTAAATTTTAGCATGTTGAACCCACATTGGAACCTGAACCCCATTTTAGTGTGTGTGAATTTGAGGCCTTGCTTAGAGGAGAAGTGAGATTACATGTGTATGAAAGGATGGAAATATTAGGAGCCATCTTTGGAGATATGCATGATTTTCATTGTTGGTGTGGTTAGTTGCTATGATTCTTTCTCATTAGCCTTATGCCTACCCCTAGGACTCCCTTTTCTATACTGATGTCTATATTTTTGGTAATAATAAAAATTAATTAAAACAGCAACATGAGTTATTTCTACCTCTTCTTATTCTTGAAAACTTTATCTGTTTTAAGCATCTTAAGCATACTGTTTTTCTTAAGAAGGAGAAAACCCTATTTTTGAAATGTTTTCCTTTGGAGTATTAACATTCATCTGTTGCTCTAGAACTGATTTTATTTGTTCATTTGTTTTTAGCAAAAAATAATCAGAATCTATCTTCTTGCACATTCATCTTCATCCTCCTTCTAACTATGACTTTCACCAGTAACACAGAAACATTTTAGCTTTGATTCAGACAATGAGTGGACTTCCTTAATAATAAAGAATGACAGATTTCTTAGAAATATCAGAGTAGATATACATTTTTTGTGTATGGAAATGGAATGTTTTATGAAGCTAAATTGTATTTGTTTCAACTTTCTTTGCGACTTTCTTGTCTATTTTAACTAAAGAACAGAGAAAAAAGTCCTTGGCATGGTGTTCTAACTTCTCTGTAATTTGGCTCCAACATGCTTTATATTATTCTGAATGTTCTTTCTTTTACAGCTTTCCTTCTCACTTCCTTCTCACCACATTAACACTCTCACCCATTCTCTGACAAAAGATTCTACTTACTATTAGCTACAATTTCCATTACTTCCTTCTCAAACCTACTTGCATCTTTGTAAGCACATTCATGTTCAGTATGTTTATGGAATATTCATGATATATTCAGCTTGCTGCCTTCTCATTTCCTTTTCTTCTCCCTGCTCATCTCCAATCATCTAATTTCAAGACTAGTGTAAATGCCCCTTCTTTCCTAAAACTTTTGCTGTTTTTACCAGCTGGAATTAATCTTTTTCTTCTTGGAGCACTTATAACATATGTACATCTATTACAATAGTGCCCCCTATCTGTTTGTTTGTTTTTTGGTAGTACTTGGGAGTTGAACTCAGAAACTCTCACATGCTAGACAAATGCTCTACCACTGAGCTACACCCCCCAACCCTTTTCTATTTTAATTTTTCTAATTTGAGACAGGGTCCCACTAAGTTGTGCAGGCTGCCTCTGACCTTGAATTCACAATCTTCCTGCCTGAGTCTCTAAGTCATGATGCTCAGCTCTGTTCTGTCTTTTTAAAAAGGATTTTCTTCCCATTGTATTATATAATCTCTTATAATGGTAATCATGACAAAATCTCTCATTCAGTCAATGCTTCCCAAAGCTCTCTACCAAGTGTTTTCATCATATTATTGATTTTTATCCCTGAAACAAGAAATAATATCATGGTATTATTTCCTTAATCACTCAAGTGAATCAATTTATGAAACATCATCCAGCTGACTGGTAGAACCATGGTTCTAGTCCAGGCTTATTCAACTCTAGCCCAAACCAAGGGCCAAGGATAATAGGTTACTCTCAGAACTCCCTGGGGAAAATACATGGATATTATCATCATAAAAGTTTTTCTTTCTTGAGCCTGGAAAGGTGGCACATGCCTATAATCCTAGTGATTTGGGAGGCAGAAGTAGGAAGATCACAAGTTTGAGACCAGAGGCAGTCTGTGTAATTTAGCAAGACCCTGTCCCAAAAAGTAAAAAAAATGGGCTGAGGGTACAGCTCAGTGGTATAGCACTTGCAAAGCATAAGTGCGAGGCCCTGGGTACAACCCTAAGTACTGAAAAAAAAAAAAAAAAAAAAAAAAAAAGTTTTTCTTCCTTTTTACTTATTTTACACACGTTAAAAAGATTTAACATTTCTTTTTCCTTTATTCTCCTTTCACATAATTTATCTGGGAGCTTCATATCTCTTGGAACTCTCAATAAGGAACAAAGATTTTTTTTTTTTCTCGCGGTACTAGGGGTTGAACCCAGGGCGTGGACCACTGAGCTGCACCCCCAGCCCATTTTGTAGATTTTATTATTTTCTGAGACAGGGTCTCGCTAAGTTACACTGACTGTCTCTGGTCTTGAACTTGCGATCCTCCTGCCTCCACCTCCCCAGCCGCTGGGATTACAGGCGTGTGCCACCACGCCCGGCTAGGAACAAAGATTTTTAAACATCTCTTACTTCATGAAAAAAAATTAAACAAATATAGTCCAGTTCTATTTTCTTATAAAGAGCAAAATATGTCTTTGATCTTATTATTGGCAGATCAAAATTCTTTTGTTTATATTAAGAAAAATATTTTATATTTCATAGATGCCAAGAGATATGTTAAATAAGATAGAATTCTGCTAAAAACAAATAAAAAGCAGACAAAAACTTGATTGGTTCTTCAGTTGCTGAATTTCTAAACTGTTAGATTCATCTTTTCTCTGTGTTGGTAATACCAATGTATCACTCAGAGAAAGAACATGCAATTTCTTATACCTCCCCCTCATCATCATCATTCCATCATTAAGTTTCTACAAAAACAATTCCACTAAATTGGCACAATCAGATTTGGCTGAATTAATTGGTAGTTTATTTAAATTTTATTGCTCAACTGAGATTTGCAAATCATATTTTGTTCATTCACTTAAGATTAAAATGACATCAATATATCCAAATATGAGTTTTCCTGGTATCCTGAGGATGATTTTTTCGTAAAGCATTTTCTCTTTCCATTCTTCTTCTTGCGATTTTATTCTTTCTGTTTTCTTACTTGGTGATCACAGTGAGACTTACTTGTCATTTTCACATAGGGCTTTCACTTTTAAGTTTCCATTGTGGAGAACTATTTTATTTAACATTTCAAACCACTTATATCAGTGGAAAATAAAAAAAAATTGATGGTTCAAAACCTTTTATTAAAGTGTTGTTGTTGTGTTATTGTTCTTCCATGGCCACAAACAGCTACTGATTGAAAGTAGATAACTCTAATTCCTATTGGTTTCCTCCTAACATCAGATTATAGCACTGTGGCTTCTAACTTTGTGTGTGTGTGTGTGTGTGTGTGTGTGTGTGTACCACGTGAGAGGAATACAGTATGCTACTGGAGAGGAAATAAATAAAATAGAGGCTACTTAAGTAGTATCTACACAGATGACTGTGCAATGTAATGAAAAAGTCCCATAAGAGTATGTAAGAACATATAAAGAAAATTGCTTAGCATTATATTCTAGTCCTTCTGCATTGTGGCCCTATCTGCATATCTAACCCCATCTCATAATGATTCTTCTTTCATAGTCAGCATTATATACAGCATGGCAGAATTAGATCTGGTGATGTGAAAAGCAGAGGTGACAGGGTATAATCAGTAGTGATTACTTATGTAAGATTTGGTAGTCTGTTAGTTGGCAAATAACCAAACACTAACATTAGATGAAAATGTTTGTTTCAGATTGGATTCTTCTTCATGAAAGCTGAGCCTTAGTATAGGACTAGAGTGCAGGTAGTTTACTTAGGAGTTGATTCCAAGAAAAAAGTATAAGAGAACATGAAGAGTGAGGCAGAGAAAGAGGAAAGGATATGCTACTGAGGTTGCTTCTATAGGCAACAGAAGCTTGAGGACTTCAGAGAACTGGAAAGTCTCCCCACATTGTCTGACCAATGGGTGGAGGATAGGAACTTCATCCAGTAGCTGCTATACTCATGACTCATGGGTTGCTCCCAGTGTTGTAGGTTCTCCGTAATTTCTGAGCTGTGTTTGTGCTTTGGCTGGAAATCTCACAGGAGACTTAGAGCAGACCCTGAGACAAAATAACAAAGAGAAGCATGGGATGTCTTCAGAGGACCCAGAACTACATAGCAACAAGTGAAATCATACACAAGTTCAGAGGATGAGATGCAAAGACTCCAAATACTCTAATATAATCCATTATAGTTATGAGTATAAAGGTAAAGGATCGGGAATCAGCAAGTCAAATAGGGCCCGGTAATAAGATTGTGGGTTGGTTGAATTAGTTATGCTGTTTGTCATTTACATGGGTCAATTTACATGGGTTTCAGTTCCTTACCTCTTACCTTTTAAAGGTTTCACACGTGTATAATCCAAGTCATTAATTTTTGGCATTTTCCTTCTGTCATGAGACAAAAAGAGCAAAACTTTTACAATATGAGACAATAGTTATTCTCATCTCTCTAGCTTTTTGCTTTGGTGAAAAATAAGTATTTTTTTATTTGAAAACCAAAAGAAGACAGTCTAACTTTTTAGGTATAATCATAGAGTGAAATTTAGATCAAAGTCTTTCAGATTAAAGAAATCCATCTTTAAGCTTGTGCTTAAAGGGAGCTAATACCAAGACTTGCTTCTTCATGTCATACTAAAATTAGTAGAAACAGAAATTTATACTCACTCTCTCCATCTCCATGTCCCCATTCACTCTTTAAACCATAGAAATAAGACACCTATTCCTACTTTCTGCCAAGATTGCTCTTACTGAATTCATCAATAACCTCTTATGGTTCACACTCAACAAAGTCTTTTATTAATTAAATTTCTCTATTAAATTTGACTCTGATGCCTATTCTCTTCTTGAGTTATACATATGTATTATATACACTCCCATATAATACATAGATATTGCTATTAGTCCCCTGGTTTTCCTTTTTATAGTAATTAATGACCCTCACTCCACTAGATTATATGGTATCAGGCATTTCTATTTGACATTTCTCACAATACCTTGCTCTTGGTAGGAAGGTGACAAAATGTTAGTTAGAAATATTTGTTGAATTAAATGAAATAAAGTATCCAGAAAGAAAATTCTACAGGTCCATAATGTGGGTAGTATAGTTACGTTTGGTAGGATGAATACATTTGAGAGTAATGTGTTTTATTTGAAAGTTTGTCTTTTACTCATCTTAATTTGTTCTCTTTGTTTCTTGGCTGTTATCTCAGTCTCTTTTTAGGTCCTACTCTTACATTTACATGACTCTCATGAACAGAAATGTTTCCAAATTCCATTCTTGAGTATCTCATCAAGGTGTATCTCCCTCCACATGGCTTGAGTAAACTCCTATATGCTGACACTCAATGACTGATCTCTAAGTACACTTTCCATTCATGTCCCAGTTACAAATAAACAGAAAAGGAGAAAGAGAAGAATGGTTATTGAAAACTATTTCCACTGTGAGAAATCCCTGCTACTTTTCTCTTATGTATCTGAAACTTATACAACATGTACTTCCTAGCCTCTGTCCTAACTTACAACCCCTTGACTGACTTCCTGATCCACTCTTCATGAATAACAAAGGCATTGTTTATTCACTTAAGTCTTCCCCTAGCCTTTTAAACTCTTAGCAGTCTATATTCTGTCCTAATATGTTCTCAGTAAACATTAACCTTTGCCATTAGTAATATGACTTTCTGCATGCTAAGCAGAATCTTTCCTTGTTCCTGAAGTCTTTGTGATACTGTAGATAGCAAGAAAATTTCAAAACTCTTCTTAGAAAGCTAAAGCATCTTGGTCAGAGTTATTTTTCTTCTAGAATCCTATAATTATTATGGATTTATTATCCTACAATTATTATAGAAAGATATTGCTTTATAAAAATGTAAATTACCAGGCATGGTGGTTCACACCTCTAATTCCAGCAACTCAGGTGGAGGTAGGAGAATCGCAAGTTCGAGGCCAGAGACAGCCTACACATCTTAGCAAGACCCTGACTCAAAAGAAAAAAAATAAAAAATGGTCTGGGTGTGCCACCCAGTGATAGAGCACTTACAAGCTATGTGCAAGGCCCTGGGTTCAACCTCCAAGTATCACACACACACACACAAAGTGACTTGATCAATCAGTTCCTTGAAAATGAAAATGCATAACTAGTAATTCTCACATAATCTAATACTAAAGTATCTATTGGTTTAAAAATACCCTGAAACATAATTTTCACAAAAGTGAAATTATCATTTTCCTATTTGACACTAATTCAACTCTTTGTTTCATTATGTAAAGATTATTTAACTAAATGGGAGGGCTGATGCAAAAACGTTTGGGTCCATTCATAGTCAATGACGTTGTTAATGAAATATTTCAAGATATTGTGATCCTTAAAGGGCTCAATATCATATAAATACAATGAATTAATTTTCCATGTAGTTTTAAGTCTTAGAAAATATCTGCTGAGTAGAGTAATTATCTGATTGTCATTTATAAGCTTACATGTAATCTAATTTATAAGAACTAATTGTAGCAGAATGTTATACTTTTTAATAATTTAAGGTATGAAGGCAAGAACAATTAATGCAAATGGAGAAAATTGAACATCAAATTCATTTATTATTCTTCTTGCTCTATTAATCTGTTATCATCTGACACAATGATCTAACTTAGTTTAATTACTATGAAGTCTACAATTAAGCTAATCAAAATTTATCATTGGTTTCCCCAATAAGGTTGAAAACATTTTATAATTTCTAATTATGAAAATGCAAGATGTACAATGTTATTTGTACACATGCATAAACATTCTAATAGTGAAACTTCTTAGAGAAAAAATGGAGCATTACCACTTATAATTTGACTTATGGGCTATGTACAATAGAAGAAAAATAGTGACTTTTGAGAGCAATGGATTATTGTTGGATGATTCTTTTCTTGGATATTTTGACTTCTTTTGCAAGGGCATTCACACAGTGTTGAATACTATGATTCTAGGGATTATTTAAGAAATATATAAAGTGAATTTTGTTATAATTGAGATTAGGAAACTAGGAAGTAACATGAAACTTTAACTGAAAAAAAGCTTGAATTTTTTTATTTCTCTGCAGCTCCGCAAGGCTATTATAGATCATGTGTCAGACTCTTTCTTGGATACTACAGTCCCACTTTTGGTTCTCATTGAAGCTGCTAAGAATGGCCGGGAAAAGGAAATAAAAGAATATGCTGCAATATTTCATGAACACACCAGCAGGCTTGTGGAGGTAACTGTACTAGAAGTATAACCCCTTTAAATCCTGGAAAATGAGGCTCCCATTCTCCACTTACAGTTGAATTGTAGTCAAATAAAAACTTCTGACAATATATTACAAATGTAACATAGTTGGGCCTAAGTAATATGAAGGTGTATATGTCAAACAGCATAAAGCAATTTATTTAGAAAGAGCTATGAAACTATGCTCACTGTTGTTTTATTTTTATGTATATTTTATCACAGCTATACAAAAGGACTAGCTAAATACTGACATTTAGTTTTATCTTCATAAATATTTTCTTCCCATTTTAACTTAAAATATCCAATACTTTATGTCATGCTATTTTATTGTTTCTGTACCATCTTTACATGGCTGTATTACTCATTCACTCTTTCAAAGCATATTCAACTGTGTAATATGACTGTAGAACAATAGTGCAGGATACAGATGGGTAGAGAGATCTGTGAATAATTAAGTAGGGATAGTGGGTTGGGAGGGCTGGGGTTTAGTTCAGTTGGTAAAGTGCTACTCTGAGCCCTCTGAGGCCCTGGGTTTGATCCCTAGCACAGCAAAAATGGGGGAAAGACATGGCAATCCTCTCCTGAAGCAATATTGAAACAATTAGCCATTGAAAATCCTTTAAGTATCAGAGAAGTACTAACATAGTGCCAGACATGGCATAGTGTTGGGTAGTGTATCGTTCTGTTGTACATAGAGTTGCTATGAGTTGGACCCGTCTCGATGGCAACTAATAACTACACCAAAGTGGATTGGGAAAGAAGGGGTGATAAACCTATAATTCCCCTGCTTAGAAACTGGAGACATGGGAAAGACTCATGATTTTGAGAGCAGGATGACATATTGCTAAAGGAGTTGAGAAGTGCTAGGAGTTCCCAGGAGACAGATAATGGAACCTGTTGTGTCACACTTATCAGTAACCCAGCTATAGTATAACAGAGAGCCTAATGGAAGAAATCCTAACACAGGTACAATGACAATAGTAAAATGGCCAGGAACCAGTAACACGAAGGGGAAATGCAATTTACCAGATTCATATATCTGCACTGATATTAAGCTGCCATTCATTAGTGTGCATATTTTATAGCCAGTGTCTATTATGACTATCAGTGCCCATGCCATAAAAGTTACTAAATATTTTGAGTGCCACACCTTCCCTATACCAGACATGAACTCTGAAAAGAAATATGAATTTTTGGGCTAAACAGCTTGTAAAACTTGTGAGTGAGAAATGATCATCCCCTGAATTAGAAATATAGCCTTGTGTACATCTACTAAAACAGAGGACTTTCTTAACATCTTTAATGTGAGTCCAGTGAGAAGTTTTCCATTATATCTAACATTTGTATTTTAAACTCTATTCTTGGGTTCTAGCTCAACAACTAGACAACTAAAAAATGAAAGGAATGAATGAATATATGATTCATAAGATCATTTCAGCCTTAAAACCACCCCATCTCAAATTTTGAAATCTTCCTTGAATTTCCCAAGAACTCTACGACATAGGCAAGTGTTATGATTACAAACAACATTTTATAAAAATAAAAGTACAAAATCCAAACCAGAATTGGTGCTCATGTTGAGTATAGGTGCTCATGTTGAGCATACAATTTTTAATTAATTGATTGAAAAATTCATTGTTTATCTATTTTTATCTATTTATACCTTCATATACTCATCCCTCAAATGTTTATTAACTATCCCCAAAGGGAATGTTAAAATAAAAGATCAAAATAATAGGAACAGATTTAACATAGTTGCTCATAGTTGTAAAGATTTTGTCTGAAAATGTGTCCTGTAAGCTGAAGTCAAACCAAATTGTGGGAAAAAAGCGCCACTTTTTATGTGAAATACTTTAGAAGTAAATTTGGTTTCTGATAACAAAATTACATCTTTACTCCTATTTATGAATTTAATCTTTCCATGAAGCAAATTTCATAAAGTGTATATGTGCTCATTGAGTAGAAGATGTGCTGGTCATACAACTTTAGGAAAAAAGTTCTTTGGATAGCTCCTTTCAGAGATTTTACATTCCTGAAAAATCTTCAAAGAGGTTTTGTTTTTGTTTTTGTTTTGTTTGCATTTTAATTTAAACCAAAATGTCCTTAAATCATTTTACTTAAGGAACTCTTTCTTTCATGATGTATTAAGGTACAGGTTTCAAGAACATTAAGGGATAACACCTTAATTTTTTAATCTAATAATTGTTTATTATTATGTAGACAGAGCCTGAAATTTGTCTTAAATGTTTAAGGTTTTTGAAATTTCTCTATTTCATGCAAATATTAAAGAATAAAAGCATTTAGAATTATAAGCTTCTGGAAGACTAAGAATGGGTTTTATTTGAACCTATATATTCCCTTCACACATTATACAGAGATTTTGCTAGAGTGATTTCTGAGTTTAGGTCTCACTCTAGCATTATTCAGTAGTTTTGTTAGAAGTTATTTTCAGTACCAGTGCTATTTACTATGCCAAAAGAAAGAAAGAAAGAAAGAAAGAAAGAAAGCTTAAACTCAGTAGATTGAACCAAATATTATCTCTCACTAATCTATGGATTAAGTGGGTACAGTTTAGGGTTTCTATATAATTGCTATCTGACATTGGTTACAAATTGTTGTTACTAGAAATTGCCCTTGAGTGAGGTCCGACTCATACTGACCCTATGTACAACACAACTGAACACTCCCCAATTCTGTGCCAGGCACATGATTTTTCTATGTTTAAGCCCATTGTTGCAGAGCCCATACTGTGTCAATCTATCTATTTGAGAGTCCTCCTTTTATTCATTGACCAGCCACTCTCCCAAAAATGATGTCCTTCTCCAGGAAGTGGTCCCTCCCGGCTACTTGCCCAGAATATGTCAGATGCAGTCTAGCCATCCTAACTTTCAAGGAGCACTCTGTTTGTACTTCTAGGATAGATAATGTTGGTTCTTTTGGCAGTCTGTGGTTTATTCAACATTTGTCTCCAGCACCATAATTCAAAAGCATCAATTCTTCACCTATCTCCCTTATTCAATGTCTATCTTTCATGATCATATGATGCTACTGAAAATATTGTGGCATGACTAAGGCACACCTTCAACTTCACTGTGACATCTTTACTTTTTGGTACTTAACAGAGGTCTTTCACAACAGCTTTTCCCAATACAATGTGTCTCTTAATTTCTTGACTGCTCCTTCAGTGGGTGTTCCTTGTAGAACCAAGTAAACCAAAACTTTGGACAAGCTCAATCTTTTCTCCATTTACCATGAAGTTGTTTACTGACCCAGTTATAAGGATTTTTGTTTTGCTGATGTTGAGGCAAAATCCATACTGAATGCTGTGTTCTTTGATCTTCATTGGTAAATGTTTCAAATCCTCTTCACTTTCAGCAGAGTTGTGTCATCTGATTAATGCAGGTTGTTCATGAGTCTTCTTCCAATCAAGATGCCATGTTCTTCTTCATAAAGTCCAGCTTCTTGAGTTATTTGCTCAGCATAGAGATTGAAAAGGTATTTTGAAAGGATACATCCCTGACCTGCACCTTTCTCATTTTTAAACCAGGAAATGTTTCCTTGTTCTGTTTGAATGACTGTCTCCTGGTATACGTACAGATTCCTCATGAGTACAATTAAGTACTCTGGTGTTCCCATTGTTCACAATATTATCCATAATTTATTGTGATCCACATAGTCAAATGCCTTTGCATAGTCAATAAAACATAGACAGACACCTTTCTGGTATTCTCTGCTTTCAGCTAATATCCATCTGACATCAGCAATAATGTCCCTGGTTCTACATCCTCTTCTGAATCTGGCTTGATTTTCTGGCAGTTCCTTGTTTATATACTGCTGCAGTTGCTTTTGAATGGTCTTTAGCAAAATATCATTACATGAGGTATTAATGATATCATTTGATATTTTCCACATTCAGTTTGATCTCATTTATTGGGAACAGCCACACATATGGATCTCTTCCAGTCTGTTGCCATGTAGCTATTTTCCAAATCTCTTGGCATAAGTTAGCACCTCCAATGCTGCATCTATTTGTTGAAACACCTCAATTTGTATTTCATCAATTCTTGGAACCTTGTGTTTCACCAATTTCTTCAAGGCAGCTTCTACTTCATCCTTCAGTACCACTGGCTCCTAATCATATGGAACCTCCTGAAATGGTTGGCCATCCACCAATTATTTCTGGTGTAATGACTCTGTGTATTCCTTTCATCTTCTTTTGATGTTTCCTGCATCATTTAATATTTTCCCTGTAGAACTTTCACTATCGTCACTCAAAGATTGACTTTTTTTCCAATTCCTCAAGCTTGAGAAAAATAGGGCATGTTCTTCCTTTTTTTGGAGAAGGATGTGGTAATTCACTCCTGAACCAATCTTGAAATTATCAGCCACTGAAAACCCTATAACAGTTGCTATGGGTCAGACCCCAACTCAATGGCACCTAGCAACAAGAAAATCTTCCAGCTCTTTGAGCAGGTCATTATAATATTTATTTTGTCTTCCCAAGGGCCATTTCAAATCTGTGTAGTTCTTTAGCTTCATCATGTCTTCCTTTTACTTTAGCTGCTTAATGTTTGAGAGCAAATTTCAGAAACTTTTTTGACATGTATTATGGTCTTTTCTTTTTTTCCTGTGTTTTTAATAACCTTTAGCTTTCCACATGAATGATGTCTTTGATGTCATGTCATAACGTGTATGGTCTTCGATCATTAGTGTTCAATGCATCAAACTGATTCCTGAGGTGTCTCTGAACTCAGGTGGGATATACTCAAAATCATACCTTGGTTCTCATACTCTTGTTCTAGTTTTCTTCAGTTTCAGTTTTAACCTGCATATAGCAGTTGATGGTCTGATCTACAATCAGCACCTGGTCTTGTTCTAACATTTGATATTGGGCTTTTCGATCATCTCTTTTCACAAATGTAATCAATTTGGTTCCTGTATGTTCCATCTGGTGACGTACATGTGTATAGTTGCCATTTATATTGGTGAAAAAATGTATTTGCAATGAAAAGGTCTTTGGTCTGTCAAAATTCTATCATGCAATTTCCAGCATCATTTCTATTACCAAGGCCATATTTTCCATGTACTGAGCCTTCTTTATTTCCAACTTTTGCATTCCAATCACCAGTAATTAACAATACATCCTGATTGCATGTTTGTTCTATTTCAGATTGCAGAAGCTGGTAAAATCTTCCCTATCTTCACTTTTAACCTTAGTATTAACCTTAGTAAATTTGAAAATTTAACCTTAGTAAATTTAACCTTAGTAAATTTGAAAAATAATCATATTAACTGGCTTTCCTTGTAAGCATGTGGATATTATTCTTTTTCTTTTTTTGCGGTACTGGTGGTTGAACCCAGGGCCTCATGCTTGCATGCTTTGCAAGTGCTGGGCCAGTGAGCCGCACCCCAGCCCATGCTTTTTACTTTTTTGAGACAGGGTCTTGCTAAGTTATGCAGACTGCCTCTGGTCTCGAACTTGCAATCTTCCTGGCTCTGCTTCTAGAGCTGCTGGGATTACAGGCCTGCACCATTGCACCTGGTTTAGCCTATGAATATTATTCTGAGAGCGTTATATTTAAGGACAGATCTTGAGATTTTTTTTTGATGATGAATGCAACCCCATTTCTCTTTAATCAGTCATTCCCTGCATAGTAGATCATACGATTATCTGATTCAGAATGGCCCATTCCAGTCCATTTTAGCTGACTGATGCCTATAATGTTGATGTTTATGCACTCCATTTCCCTTTTGACAATTTCTAATTTTCCTAGATTCATGCTGTGTACTTTTCACATTCCAATTATTAATGGATATTTACAATTGTTCCTTCTTATTTTGAGTCATACCACATCAGCAAATGTCAGTCACTGTGGCTTTACTCCATTCCTGTCATTAAGGTAGACTCACTTTTGAGGAGACAACCCTTCCCAAGTCATCTTTTGAGTGCCTTCCATTTTAGGGGGCTCATATTCAAGCACTGTAGCTGACAGTGTTTCTCTGCTATTCATAGGGTTTTCAATGGCTAATTGTTTCAGGAGCATGTTAGCCATGTCTTCTACTCTAGTCTGTCTTAGCCTAGAAGCTCCGGTCAAACTTGTCCAGCATGAATGACCCTGTTGATATCGATAATGCCTGTAGCATAACTTTCAGCAGCACAGCAACACACAAGCCCCCCACAGTACAGCAAACTACCAGACATGTTGGGGATATATAAGATAAGATACACATGACACAAAGTGCTCGTTAACTATCAACTGAGGGAGTTGTGGGTTTGGGCCTGAACACAATGCATGGCCTTTACATGTATTTTTAGCTTCTCACAAAACAGTTGTTGCATTCTAAGACGATAAGTCACAAGAGTAAACAAGAGACAGAAAATAATGGCTGCTCTTCTTATAAGGGTCCAGCCCAGCAATTGGCAGAATGCACTTTCAGCCTATTTTCATTGCTCAAAGCAATGGCATCTTATGCCAGACAAAAGGGGAAAAGAGTGGGGAGATTTCATGCTTACTGGATGGAGTGGCAAAGCACTTGTGGCCTTTAATCTACTACACTGCTTTTCTCAGGGCTTCATATGCTTTATCTATAGAATAACGAATGTTTAGACACGATGTCTAGGGTCACTCCCAAATTATTTTTCCAATTGAGAAAACTTTAGTTTCCCATGAGATACAGAAACAAGATAAAATAAAAATGTTTTTTAAGTATAACTGCTTGTACTGCATTTATCTCCCAGGAAATTCCTTTATTGAAAGTAACTTCCTCATGAAAGCAGCAGAGAAAATCATCATTAACTTATCACAAATGTTGAGACAGGAGTGCCTGTGATAGAGTCCTGAGAGATAGGAGGACTTAAATATATTTGTTTCAGAGGACATCATGAGTTCTCCTTAGATTGCTTACCAATTCCCTCTCCAACCCACCTCCTACACAGACACATACATGTACCCATTTTATTCTCCAGATGGGTAATTTGACATAGAAGGACACAAAGTCTTAGATTCTAAATGACTTGAATAAAAAGGTATTTGCAACACATCTGGGTACTGACACCTCAAATATGTTTGTCAGAGAAATCTAAAATCAGTGAACTTGTTTACGTAAGACTTAAATGGAGAAAAAAGTCAATTTTTAAAGAATTCCTATCAGATCTTTGAAGAAAAACTTCTCTAAAGGGACTCTCTAAATAATGGATAACTTGTAACTTTTACAAAACGATAAAAAGATATGGATCTGAACATGAAGCACAATAGATGTTAAGAAATTCTATGGGCTGATTAGAAAACCAAAGGGATTTGGGTAGTTTGAGAAAAGAAATGGAAATGGATAGGAAAGTGGCTGATAAATTGGGCCAGTGGATTTGTATTCTTCGGTGGATCATGTCTGAAATTTCCTACTATATTCTTAGGTTGGTTGTTGTAATATGATTGTGGGTAAAATCATGGTGCTAAAACCTGGATGGTGCCAATCACTGATCTTAGATCGTTGTTGCTAATCTTATTATCTTGGTTATGCTGAACTCAATATTATGCAGAGCCTTTCCTACTTTGAGCTCCTGAATTATTCTTGTTTTGGAACTATAGAGTAATGGTGGGAATCATAGCAAAGAGTTAAGCATTTAAAAAGTCATATAACATAGTGATTAGCAGTTAATGAAAACTTGATAATTGAGTTATGATCTTAACTAATTTGATCTCTCCTTAATGGTGAGTTAGAGCACTATTAACTCTACTACCTTCCACTAATAATATCTATTGAAAAGGAAGTTAAAAATGAACATTATGTTGAAAATAAAAAATATTCACTAACACTGTTATTTTTGAATCTTATCACAGTTTGCTCTTAGCAAGAACACTACCATTGCTACCAACTAAAACAATGACATCCCTGGCTTACTTTATGAATTTCACTATACTAATTATTATTAAATAGGACATTGTTGATTATCTAGACTTGAAAGAATTCTGTGAATTAAGTAAATTTCTTTATGTGAAAACTACCTTCATCAGTGCTTTGACTTACTCATCAAAAATTCTTCTATCTTGATGTACCTTATTTAGTATATTTCATGGGTGTCTTTCATCAAAAAGGAAAAAGTGGGTGGACATTTAATTATAATACTTTGCTACAACCTACAAAGCTCATTGTTCCCACTCACAAAATGGCGAGCCAGATTTAGCAAAGCCCTGGTGCCAAGAGAGAAGGCTTTGGAGGGGAATCATTGTTTGCAAGAAAGTGCTGCTTGCTGTCAGCTCCACTAATATATTTCCTTTTTGATAGAATGTTGTTCAAGTTTCACATTTTAAATTATCATCTGTTATCAAATAAGATGTTGGATTATAAATAAACACAGCTTTTAGAGTTCCATCTTATTCTTCCTTGTTCTCTGCCTTGAAAAGACCAAAATAAAAAAGATGAGGAATAAAACCATGCTTACACTTGTATACAAATCAAGAACTGTTCTCACTAAGCATCTTGGCAACTCTCCTTTTTTGGTGGGAAAGGGATGCTAGAGCTAAGTAAGAAATGCTTTTGCTTATGTAGAACACAGCATGCAGATGTGACTGCCACTCCTTGGGTTATAAACTGCTTGGCATCTTAATCTCCTTGCAGCTAAAAAGATGTGGCTTTAATGTGATCCTTAAAAGGCCAATCTGAATGCACAGTGAGTCTCTTTCCATGTTTGAGATTTCTTTGTAAGTTTTCCACTTATGCTGTTTGTAATGTAGAAAAGGTATAGTAATTCAATTATAGAAAAGTCAGAAACTTTTCACAATAAAATTCAAATGGAATATTAGTGATTTTGAATTCAGTGTAGGGAGAAAACTATATGGATTAGACTAGTTTAGGAATTCATCATGAAGTAAGCAATAGTTAAGTTGAAACTTGAAGACTAGGCAAGAATTTGCTTTGAAAAAACAGAATTCTAAGTGAGGATAACAACACAATAAAGGCACAATGTTCATTCCTGAGTTACAGGAATATAATAAAAATAAAATCTACATAGCAACATTGGCCGGAGCACAAGGTGGGACAGTTGATGAACAACCTTGGACATTTGGCAGCTATGGTGAAGAGGTTAGATTTCATCTTATAAAACTAGACTCAGTAATGGATTTGGAGAGCTGCAGTAGCTTCTCACCAGGGAAGGGTCTGAATAGAAATCATATTTAGGACTCTGCATGTGGACTATTTTGCATCAAAATATAAAGATTTCTAACTCCCAATGATTGATTCTAGTCTCACAAACATAGCTTGACATTTAAAAAAAAAAAGAGGCCCCTTTCAAATCTAACTTGTTACCATGCATGAAAGAGGGAGAATAACACTAATTTTAATAATGAAGTTGGAACAGAAATGCAAATACCCCAAGGCTAAATGGCTCTAGATCAATGCTGACCAACAGAAACAGAAGACAATTTATATATATATATATATATATATATATATACCTTTAAATGTTCTAGAAGCTATAGTTTTAAAAAAGTAGAAATAAATGGAGAATTAGACAGGTTAAAGTAATTTAAATATATTTTAATGCAGTATATGCAAAACATCAGGGCTGGGATTTAGCTCAGTGGGTAGAGCGCTGCGCTGCAGTCTCTGAGGCCCGGAGTTCAATTCCCAGTACCACAAAAATGGGAGAAGGGCCTGGCAATCCACTCCCAAGGCAATCCCAAAGCACTCAGCCATTGAAAACCCTATGAGGGTCGCTATGAGTCGGATACCGACTCGACGGCACCTAACAACAACAACAATGCAAAACATCATTTCAACCTTTAATCATATTGTTGTCAGGTGCCCTGGAGTCAGATCCAATTCATATTGACCCCAATATAGCAGAACAAAACACTACTGAACACTGTGCCATACACATGATCCTTTGATGTTTGAGCCCATTATTGCAATCACTATGTTTCTTCTCATTTTGAGTTGTGCTATATCAGTAGATGGAGCTCCTAGGGACTTTACGCTATTCCTGTTATTAAGGTCAGCTCTACTTTGAGGAGGCAACCCTTCCCCAGTCATTTCTTGAATGCCTTCCAGCCTGGAGGTTCATTTTCTGGCACAATATTTGACAGTGCTTCTCTGCTATTTATAGGGTTTTCAATGACTCATTGTTTCAGGAATGGGCTGCCAGGTCCTTCTCCCTAGTCTGGCATCTCAGCTGAAACCTATCCACCATGGGTGACTTTGCTGGTGTCTGAAATACCAGTGGCATAGCTTTTAGCATTAAGGCAACACATAAAGCCCCCACAGCATGACAACCTGACAGACATGTATGACTTTAATCATATAAAAGCCATTAATTAGATATTTAACTACTTTTATACAAAGATTTATAGATATGAGATGTATTTACACTTGTAGCTCATCTTAATTTAAGCTAGCCATATTTTCAGTGTTTAAGACCCACATGCCTGGTGGATATGTGTTAAACAGTGCAGTTCTAGATATATTATGAACAAGTTTAGGGAAAATCTATCTTTATTAATTCATTCAATAAATATGCTTTCAGTTTCTATCAAGTGCCATATACTACATTGGACCCTGGGATACTATTTAATGTCATTTTGTTTTATTTTGTTTTTGTTTGTGTTTCTGTGTGTTTTTTGTTGTTATTGTTGTTTGTTTCCCTAGCCTGTCATACAGTAAGTGAAGCATTCAATAAATGTTGAATGGATTAATGAGTAAACAAAGTAGAATGCCCATTAATCCTGTAAAATAATTCTTAAAGATGGTGAACAGTATGATTTATTGAGTAAAATGTGAACTATAGAAATAGACATAGGTTTGAATGCTGGCCAGATATGCTGCAGAAAGTAACTTATTATCTCTTGTGTCTGTTCTGTAACATGAAGATAATAGTAGAATCTAATGGGATAATATATTTAAGTATCAAGTGCCACATCATATAGACATCATTTTTCATTGAACATTAGTCTTCTCTTTTTCTGTTTAATTTTTTTCAACGATCTTATCTGGAAAAGATAGCCTAAGTATATAGATCCCCTAACAAGTATCCAATTTAAAACTACAGATAAAAGCCATTATTAGAAACATGAAGAGGGTGAAGATTGGCATGTGCAAAATCTCCTGGTGAAATGATGCATTCATAGTTTTTACACATGATTAATTGGTCTGTCAAACTTCTCTGAAACTAGAAACTTCCCAGTATTTCTCTCTATGAGGATATCTGGCCAAGAGTTAACCAGAAAACATGCTAAATCATGATAAATAGTGAATAATCTGAGGTCTAGAAGCCAAATTTTATTTTAATCACCAATGTGATCATGCAAATTGAGTTTAATCTATTCTTTTTAATCAGCTCACTATTCCATTCCATTAACAAAAAGTATAATGAGTCTCTCTAATGTGCTTTACTCTACAGGACTTGACTATATTGAGCCCTACTGTTTAAAATCCATTTTTGACTTTTGTGTTTTAAAACAGACAAGTTGTATTCCCATGCTTATGTGACTTTAGCAGATAACTAAACTTCTGTGGAATTCAGTTTTACCCTCTGGAAATGGAAGATGAGGCATTAAAATAATCTTCATTTATGGTATGTGAGGTTCTAGAAACCAGAGTGAAGAGTGTTCTATTTGTTTTATATGTGAAGATTATTTGACGGTAGTAGAAGAGGCAAGTTAATTAGACATATTAGAGGTTTGTAATTTTTTGGTTTTTACATGACAAGAAATAGTCTTTAAAATTTTCAAAAAGAGCAAAATAAAGGAAGAAAATAAAAGAAAATGTAAACCATTTAGTGACTTTTGTAAGTATCATGCCTGTAGCTGTACCACTGTGGTATCCAATCCTGCCAGATCTCAGAAGCTAAGCAGGGTTGGGCTTGGTTAGTACTTTAATGGGAGACTGCCTGGGAATACTAGGTGCTATAGCCTTGGGAAAAGAACCTGGCAACCCACTCCCCCAACCCTACCCCCAGCCCCCAAATAAAACAATCAGCCGTTGAAAACCTTATGAATAGAAGAGAAGCAGTAACAATAGTGTTTTGCCTATCATATGTATGCTCTCTGAGTCAGACACCTACTGGAGGGCACCTAACAATAACCTTAGTATCATACAAAGTACATTCATTACCTTCTAATAACAAAAACAATGATTGAGATGAATACTATTATTACCATTTTGCTGATAGAGAAATCCCATGTGAGAGAAATTAAGTAACTTTCCTAAGATTGCATAACTAATAAATAGCAGAGTTATAATGCTAGAGATTAAAGAATGAAGGTAGCACAATAAATCTAAAAATAGAAGGTGAGCTTATTTTTAATATGTTTAATTCTTTGAAGAAAATAGAAACTTTTCTGAAAGCTTTTGGACAATAGAGCTGCTATTATGTGCATCAAGCTGCAAAAGTTCCAAGAGTTTATTGGATTGTTTCCCTAACTAGAGAAGCAAAAAGATGGAAGAATACATTTATGCCTAAGTAATTCTTTAGCATATAGTCATTCTTTCTAACTCTTAGGTAACTGTTTAGCTGTTGTGTAGTGATTAGCCCAGAATGTAAGACCTAAGTGAAATCAGCCATCATCTTCTAATGAGGAAGTGCAGCTAGCCATTTGTAAGCTGGTTGTTTGGAACTTAGAATGCATTTTGCCTTTTAATCAGTGCTATGTATACTATTTAGCTTTCTCTCTTAGTACACAAAGGTCTATTGAGTTCCTAATAAAAGTGAAGAACCACAGGGCATTTTGTTAGGAGTATTCTTCCTAACCTGAAATCTATTTAGAGGTGCCCCTCTCCATCGCTCTACCTGCTTAACTTCTTGTGCAGTACATTCCTAAGGCAGGGGCAGGAAATTCAAAAGCTTAAGGTAAGGTGCAAATAAGTAAAGTCTGAAAGACCTCAGAAGTCGTCAGCTCCAGCTGGGTCCCAATGAATTATTGCAGTGCATGAATGAAGGTCTAAGATTATCAGATGTTTCAATTTCTTAAAAGAAGCCAACAACATAGATTTGTAATGCAAAAACCTGTTGATTTTTAAGTGTGGACAGTTATTGTAATTTAAAACAAAATCAAAACAAAAACATAATCTCATCACATAATGTCAACAATCACTAGTTTTGCAATTTCTGTTCTAGGGTCAAGTTTTGAAAGATAAGGGTCAGCAAGATGAATTTTTGTCAGAGATGTAGATAGGACCTGGAGGTTGTCCTACTGATGATAATTAGATATGGCAGCTATGTGGTAAAATACAGGAAGGGAACGTCCCTTTGGGGAAATGGGTTCTTCACATTTTCCTTTTCTGTAGTAATTTATCTTCAATTAAGAGGTGAATGAAGACAGGAGCACAGACAAGATAGCTATTTCTCCCTCTCTCCTCTGCTGCTTGCAAGCCATGTGAAGGTAGGGGTCAGGAGAGAGGAAGGGATCCTTGCCAAAGGACCGTTCATAGGTGCATTAGACCTAGTTAAAGTTGTAGTTGTGTGCACTTAGAAAAATCCCTTTCATGAGCAAACTAATTAGGCATGGTATTTTCTGCAAGATGAAGTGTAAGATTTGAAGCATTTTAAGAAATGCCCCGTCACACACACAAAAAGCTTATTCTGCATTCTATTGGTTAATTTGGTCTCAAGTATAAGTAGCATGAAGAGACTTGTGTATTCCAAATTACTCTCACATTTTTTGTGAAATTATGCATGAAGTTCCTAAAGAAGAGTAGAACATCCTCAAAGTTTGGTGTTGGTGCTTTAGAACTAGCTTGGTAAATGAAAACTATATATGCCCTCTCTTACACCCATTTTTTCCTTTCCTTGTAACATCTCCCTCTCATTCTTTCACTTGGACTTTTGATACAAATTGTTATTCATTATATCTAAGGGAAATATTTAATTTAGTTGATCCATGTGTAGATGTGTCCATACCTCATTTTTTCTTATGGCCAATTCTGTTGAATGGCTATATCAAATTTCATTTATCCATTCATAAGTCGATAGAAATCTTGGTTGTTTCTATTTTGTGGGGTTTATGAATAATTCTGATAGCATTCATGTATAGATTTTTTTGTACAAACATTTGTTTTTATTTTTCCTGGAAATGAGATACACATAGGAGCAGAATTTCTGGGTCATAGTATAACTCTACCTATAAAAGTTTGAGAAACTTCTAGGATGTTTTTTCCAATGGTGCTATTCTATACCATTTTATATTCCCATCAGCAGTATATTAGGGCATTATTTATTTATTTTATTATTTTTGTGTTGCTTAATACAAATATATAATATAAATACATTTAACATATGAATTCCTTATTTTTATATGATTTATAAATATTTTCTCTATCTGTGGCTTGTGTTTCTAATCTCTTCACAATATTTTGTCCTCAGCAGAACTTTAAATTTTGGTGAAGTTAAATTTATGAATATTATTATTTATATATTGTGTTTTTGTGGTTTATTTTAGCTTAAGTCAGAGGTAAAATAACTTTCTTTATAGTTTCTTCTTTTCTTTTTCCCAAAGCATTCTTATTTTAATGGTAACTTTTAGTTACCATTAATGGGTACTTAATGGGTACTTAATGGGACAACTTAATGGGTCTCAGTATGACATTTCCGTTCATGTATTTCATTGTACATTGCTCAGGTTCACCTCCCTGACTATATTCTTGCCTCTCATCCTTTTCTTTAGTCCATTATCTTTCCCTACAAAGATCCTTTCTACTTTCATGACCTCTGTGTTTTAATATTGAATATATATTGAAGTCTAACATCCACACCTGAGAGAAAACATGCAATGTTTATCTTTCTGGGTCTGGCTTATTTTAATTAAAATTATGGCTTTTATGTTTTGCTAGAACTTTTATAATTTTAAATTTTATATGTATGTTTATGTTCTGTTTTGTGTTAAGTTTTTATATAGTACAAGGTAGAGGGTCAAGGTTTATTTGCCTATTTACTTATTAAACACGGACCTCTGATTTGTAAGCTGCACTTATTGAGAATACTATCATATCTCCTTGACTCATGTTTGCACCTTTGTCAAGTATCAATCAGCCTATATGTGTAAATATGAGCCCCGTTGTTCAGTTTTCTTGATTTCTGTGTTTACATTTTTACCAATACAGGATTGTCATTAATACTAGTTTCATAGTAAATGCTGAAATAAGGTATTATCATTCCTGTAAATTTGTTATTTAAATATAATTGATCAGTACATTTCCTATAGCTTTCTATTAATATTTTAGAATGACTACCAATACCCACAAAAATTTTGATAAGAATAGGATTAGAATTAAGTCTCTAGATTAGTTTACAAGGTTTAAATCTCTAGATTAGTTTAGTTTAGTTTAGATTAGTTTACAAGGAATTGACATCTTAATGTATTGAGTCCTCCAGTCAATGAACATGGTATTTCTCTGAAGTTATTTAGGCTTCCTTTGATTTTTACATCAATATTTTGTGCTATTCAGCATCTAAGCATTTTAAATTACTTAATACTTAACAGAGTAAAAATTACCACCTATATCTTATACTAAATAAACCCATTTTAAGCTTTTCTATTTATTTTGTTGCCCGCAGCTGTACCACTGTGGCATCCAATCCAGTCAGATCTCAGAAGCTAAGCAGGGTTGGGCCTGCTTAGTACTTGGATGGGAGATGGCCTGGGAATAACAGGTACTGTAGGCTTGGGAGAAGGACCTAGCAACACACTCCCAAAAATAAAAACAATCAGCCATTGAAAACTCTACAAATATCAGAGAAGCATTAAAAATATTGTTTTACCTGTTGTATATAGGGTCACTATAAGTTGGACATTGATACGACAGTACCTAACAACAACAATTTATTTTGTTAATTTATAGTTTTTTCTTTTGTGGGTGGTACACTTAAGATAATTTGAGGAAACTTGCCCATTAAATTAGCTGATCTGATTTAGGAATTATTTGAAGAGGAAATTTTAAAACTTACAGGAGCATTAGAGGACAACATAGTCTAATGTAGTAAGAAAAAGCATAGGGTTAGACAAACAAACCCTATAAATCTAAAAATATTATACAAGGCCTATGTGAGGAAAACTATAAACCTGTTCTGAAATATATCAAAGAAAACCAAAAAAGGCAGAGAAATATTTCATATTTGTGGATAGGAAAAATACTGCCAATTTACCAACTTGATATGTAGATTCAATGCAATCCCAAGCAAAATTCAGCAAACAATTTTGTAAATATACTTATCCTAAAGTTTACATGGAGAGGCAAAAGCAGAGCAGGCAACTCAATATTGAAAAAGAAGGACAAAGTTGGAGAAATTATGCTACATGAATTTAAAGCTATATCCCCATGTGGTGGGATATGCTAGTAATCCCAGCAGTCAGGAGGCTGAGGCAGGAGGATCATGAGCTTGGAGTTCAATGCCAGCCTGGGCTACATATTGAGTTGAAACCTGTTCAAAACAAAACCAACTCCTCCCCCCAAAAAATTACCCCAAGCCTATAATAGTAAAGACTGAGACAGTATGTTACTGGTGAATAAATAGACAAATAAATAAAAAGAATAGAGTAGGTAGTCCATAAAGATGGTCAACTGATCATTGATAAAGGAGCAATGGGATTGCAAAAAATTATCTTCAACAAATGATATAGAAACAACTAGATATTAAAATATAAAACTGCATCTAGACACAACCTTTAAACTCTACACAAGAATGAATTCAAAATGGATTATAGACCCAAACGTGAAATGTAAAACTATAAAACTGCTAGAAATAACAGAGGAGAAAACCTAGATGACCTTAGATGTGGAGATGACATCTTAGATACAATACCAAAGCTAAAATCAATGAGAGAAACACTTGATTTGCTGAATTAAAAACTGTTCCTCAAAAGCCAATGTCAGGAGTATAGGAAAATAAGCGATGGATTGAGAGAAATTATTTCCAAAAGATACTTCCAAAATATACAAGGTATACTTACACCTTAACAAAAAGAGAATGAACAAACCAATTGAAAAATGGGTCAAATATCTGAAGAGACTCCTTAACCAAAGAAGATATACAAATGTCAAGTAAGCATGTGCAAAGATAAGTCAATGTTATATGTCATTAGAGATTTGCAAATTCTAACAACAGTAATAAAGTAATATCTAATTGCTACTATGCATCTATTAGAATGGCCAAAATCCAAAATACTGGCAATACCAGATACTGGTGAGGATACAGAAAAACTCTAACTTTTATTTAGGGATGATAAGAATGCAAACTTGTACAATGGCTTTGGAAGACTGTTAGCCATTACTGATAATACTAAATATACTTTTAACATAACATAGAGTATCACATTTCTTGATATTTACCAAAAGTAGTTGAAAACTTATATCTACACTAAAACCTTCATACAAATGTTTATAGCATCTGTATTCATAATTGCCAAAACTTGTAAGCAAACTATATGTCCTTCAGTAGGAGAGTGGATAAATAAGCTGGGTGCATCCAGATAATGGATTATTATTCAGTACTAAAAAAGAGCTATCAAACCATGAAAAGATATAAAGAAAACTTAAATGCCTATTACTAAGTGAAAGAAGACAATATGAAAGGCTACTTCATGTGTGATTCCAGCTACATGACACTCTGGAAAAGACAGAACTATCGAGACAGTAAAAGATTAGTTATTGCTAGAGGTTAGTGGAGATGGAGATATGAATAAGCAGAAGGGCAGATTTTGTGGGAAGGAAAATTTTCTGAATAATAATGCAATGAATATGCATTTTTGAAAACCCATAGACCATACACCAGCAGCAGTGAACCCTATGTAAACTATGGACTTTGGGTAATAATGAAGTGTTAGAGTTCATTGATCTAGCAAATGTACCACTGTGATTCAGCATGTTGACAGTGGGTGACATTGTGTATGGAGAGGCAGGAAGTGTATGGGAGCTCTCTGCTCTCTACTTAACTTTGCTAAGAACATAAAGCTGTTCTAAAAATGTAAATTACATTATTTTATTATTATCAATTTACTTATTCACTTTTAAATCCTGAGGGAAAAAGTCCTGGTAGTTTAAAAAAGAAAAGTTTCATTTAAAAATGTTCTTATTAGTGAAAATTTTCATTTATTTCTGATCAGTCTTTAATACTATTTCAATATTTTTGTATAGATGCTATGGTCATATACTCTAGGATATTAATTAAATGGGAACTGTGGTACACATCTGTCAACTAACATCATGTCAGATATAAAATGCACCTAGGAAAGCAGCCACAAGAAAACATTTGCACTCAAAGTTGAAGATGTATGTAACTCAAAAGTTAAGCCACATTGGCAAGGACCAGAACAGAAACATCAAAGCAGTAGTATCATTTTTTTAAAAAGATAAGTTCAAGTCATTGAAAATGGCTATGAAATTGTTTTGTATAATTGGAAACACACAAATGGATCTAATATTTTTGTTTTGAGAACTTTGAAGGTTTTAATCTCTAGATCCATACACCTTATATTATCAAACTTTTCCAATTTCCAAAACTCCCTTGCAGTAAGATTCTCTTGGTTAGGTTTACCATGTGGTGGTACTGGTACCTTTGAAACCAAAGATGAGCTGATGAGCTCTGTGGCAAGAACATACATCAGGAAGCACAGTCAGCAACTTTCATTAAGAAATGGACTGTCACCATCAATTCTGCTACTTAGAAGTCTGGCCTGTTGTCAGTATAAGTGTTCCATTTGACCTATGAGTTCATGCCAGTGGGGAGGATCTGTTCATTGTCTATCTAATTTTTATTATTTTCACAGTTGTAAACATTTTTTTAATAGCAAGAGGAAGATAAATGAAGAAAAGCATAGAAATCACCCATGATCCACTATTTCTGTATTTGTTGCTTCTCTAGTAATTGTAGCACAACAACCTGTACCAGAGTAGTTATTTTTCACAAGCACAGGAGTCTCTCTTTTTGGAGTCCTATTTTCTAAATCTCTCAGTATATGAAAATCACATTTCCGTAGTCTATCTGCATGTAATTTGTTTGTTTGTTTGTTTCTTTCTTTCTTTCTCTTTTTTTTTTTTCCCTTCAGTACTGGGGGTTGAACCCAGGGCCTGGCACTTGTGTGCTTTGCAAGTGCTGGGCCACTGAGCTGTACCCTCAGCCCATCTTTTTACTTTTTGAGATAGGGTCTCACTAAGTTATGCAGACTGCCTCTAGTCTCAAACTTTCGATCCTCCTGACTCTGCCTCCTGAGCCGCTGGGATTACAGGCGTGCGCCAACGCTCTCAGCTTGCATTTAATTTCTGGAAATTTTGGTCAGATATTTTGACAAGGAGCTAATAAATGATTACATGTGAATTATGACTGGCAAATAGCTAAGTGATGGTATGCGTACCAGTTGTCCATATTTCAACCTGTGTTCAGAAAAGTCACAGATATAAGACTACCTGATGAATTAAAAAAGACTATAGTGGTACATTGAGAGTGTGACCTGCCCACAGTTTTAAAGGGGCTCCATAAATTTCTAGGCTTCCATGGTGTGATCATTATGTAAATGTAGATTTAGCAACTTGCTACTCTCAAATGTAGTTACTACTAACCATTTAGTCCTGAAAAGTTTTCAGCTCATTTATTACTTCCAAAGAGTAAGAAGAAATATCTTGACATTGTTAACAAAGTAAATGTCTTTTCTCTCTAAGATAGGATCACAGAGGAAAATACTGGCATTAAGCATCCAATGGTACATACTTGCTAAGCTTGTAAGCAGCATGGAAGTAATATAAAGTTTAACACATTTGAGTTAGAATCTATGTACTGTCTTTGGATACAATGTCTTTGGGTTAGTAATAGCACCTCAACCTTTTATTTCTGTGTGCCTTTAATCTCCATTATCCTAATGGAAAGGTTATTTTTCCTCTTGGAAAATTCTTTGAGCTTATTGGTTAAAAATGTACAAGTAAGAGATTAATTGTTGTTGTTGTTGGGTACCATCCAGTCAGGTCCTAGTCATAGAGATTTTATGTACAATGGAATGAAACACTCCCCCACACTGTACCATGCCTGACATTATATTCGTACTCCTCTGTTATTCATAGGGTTTTCAGTGGCTGACTGTTTTTTTGGGAGTGTGCTGCCAAGTGCTTCTTGCAGCCCTACAGCAACTGTTGTTCTGAGGCCTGACCTTGCTTCGCTTCCGAGATCTGACTGGATTTGATGCCTGGGTGGTATAGCTGCAGACCCTGGGATTAATAATCCAAATATTTACAATTCACAATTCCATGACACTTCATTCCTCTTTTCAGTGCATATGCACACACATATACGCACACAGTGATGCACTCATTTTTAGCAGCATATAAAAGAAGAATATTTAATATGAGAGCAAACTGTTAAGGATTGACTTTATTGGAATGAAAATAGTTGTGTAATATTTGACACTTATGGGGAGTCAAGAGACTCTCACCTTAGTTTCCTTCTATCTCTATTTTTGTGTAGATAAACATAGAAGTTGTTCCTCATTATTGCCTATGATGGTGAGCGGACCTTTTTGTGAGTCATTGTCCTTAAATTCTGGATGGAAATTATACTACCCTATAGAGTAGATGTGAAGATAAAATTATATGATTAATGTGCAAGTGCTTAGAAACAGAAAAAAAATACCATGCAGATAATGCTCGTAGTACTAGTTATCTTGTGCAAATGCTTTTATGTGTTGGACAATATTACATGCATTATCTCACTTGGATATTATTTGCCTCATTTTGTAAAAGGTTAAGAATGGAGAATCAGCCTAATAATATCACACAGTAGAAGACTGCAGAGGAAGAATTTGTGCACACCTTTGAATGGATTTGAAGCTCATAATCTTATTTTTCCACTATATCTTTTATCAAATATCCTTCTTTGTTTAGACTAATGATTTTGACCTTGAAATCTGTTTTTCTAATATCACCTAGTAGCTGTTAGCATTAGCTCCAAATAACAAAAATGACATTATTACATCTGATTGGAAATGAGACAAACTGAGACGTGGAAGAACTTAAAAAGCTTCTAGCTCACACTTCTTATTTTGCAAATAAGTGAACATGATGATGGATGGTATGCAGTTTGCTGGGGAAGAGTGACTACCGGAACCCTTTATTGTAAATGCCAATTATATGACTTCTTATCCCATGTCTCATCACGGAAAATATTCTGTCACTTTTCTTTCTAGCTATGTCATCAGCCACTAGAATAATGACTCTGCACATTAAATACCATTGGATCCTCCACATATAGGTATATAATAACTATTGTATAATTGTTGATTGAATATTTGAATAAATGCAGATACTTATGGAACACATTCTTTACAAACAGACCTAGATTTTAAAAGATACTTTAGTGCTTTAGGTATTCTGTGCATCTTGACAATGTTTCTAAATTGTAGTTAATGACAACACATGAACTTGTTCTTTGATATGGATTTTATCAAGTTAACTTCTTAGTCTTGGGAAATTGCAAAATGCCTAAATATGACATAATTTGTACTTTTTACACCAAGTTTTAAAATATTTAGAATCTGTGTGGATATTTTTGTATACACCAAATTTGAAAAGGCATGACACTTGAAGAAAATATAACATAGTTCAGCATAAGGTGAGCCAAAGACCTTGTGCCTGGTAACTAGATAGTGGAAATGACCACATAGTGAACGAGTGCCACATAGTGAACACAAAGCTGAGCACAGAGGTGACTGTGAACAGGTAACTAGGTTTGTGTTAATCCACATTGAATGATAAATCTGGGTCTTAAATTGCAATTCTTGCTTTAAAGAGATTCTGTTAGTGTGGTTAAACAGACTTAGCATCTAGAATCCAAGTAAGATATTTCAGAGGTCATTAAGTAATCACTTGGGGGTGCTGATTTCTGAAATATGATATTTTATTGCAATTAATTTCTCAATATACAGGAATCCTTAGAAGTCCTAAAGATGTAGTGATTATACTTCAGATTTGGAAATAAATTCAAATGAGAAATTTCATTCATTGATACACAAAAGAAGTTTAATTATACTGATTGTTATTTCTCTGTGTCATGTAGTAACAGTTTTACTGTTGAGGCATAGTGGAGATAATAATTCTGTTTTATGAAATAACTTTTAAGATCTTAATCTAAAAAATTAAACAATTATATAATAATAAATTGCTGAAATAAAGCCAAGTGTTTAAAACATAGGTGCAAGGCAAATTAATTTTCTTTTCTAACCTTTCAGCAGCCAATGACCATTAAACAATACCTGGGAAGAGGTCATATGGAATATTGGAAAAAGTAGAACTGACTCAAATATTCTGTCCTGGTCCCAATTCTCTAACTAGTTGATTGAGCTTGACAAGGTGTTAACTCTGTCATTAGATAAAGATGTACAAATTGATTATATGCAAGGTACTTCTAGCACATAAATTAATAAATATGTAAATACAATTCTATAAACCAAGTAATAATATCATATACAAATGAAATGATTCGATGTCCTCCATGTTAGATGACTTCTTATATGAAGAAATATTTTGGTCAATTCAAGGAAATGAAAACCTATACTAAGAAGAGTTATATAAACAAACAAACCTTAACAAATTTATCTTATTAGTCCTTGATGCATACATATTGTCTGTAAGATATAGTGTTACATAGTTTATTTTTCCAATCACATCATTTTAGAAGATGGTGGTTAATAGAGAATAACTTTGCTCTATGACAGTAGTCACTTTTCTAGTGATTCCAACCTCCCACCTACAATTTACTATTTTCTGCTTTTCTTTTCCTCTTCCTGCTTTCCCCTGTCTCTCTAATGATCTATATCTTTCTCTGAATATATGCCTCTTTTTTACCCATAACTAGAAGCACCTTATGCTAGATATTTTACAATCCAATTGATTGTATAATAATTTTCCTTACTGCAGAATAACAGTGTTGGAGAATACACTGTAGTGTTGGAGAATACAATCTAGTTTCTCTCCTAAATGACTTTTGAGTATCCATTTAAGATTAACCACAACATATCTCATTTATTTCAGAAAGAATTTGCAAAAGCTATTAATAAGGATTAATTTACATATAAGCAAGTCACTTCATAAGAGTGAATATTCATAGCCTGATAAGTTTTATTAATTTGTATAGAGTAAGTTTTATAAACTTATTACATAATTCTAGGGTTCTACCCTCTTTACAGATTAGAAATTACTCTATTTAAACAGATACAGTGATGTCTGGTCACATTTTAGACATCTGATGTATTTTTATGATGGAGACTTGTCCCTATGAAATACTTACATCTTACAAAACCAATATAATCAGCCAATGGAGAGGTGTTTCAAGCTATCTAGGTCTGTCAGTGTTCCTCTGGTCATACCATGCTTGTGCACTAGATAATCCTGGATCTTATGATTTACTTTTATACCATTTCATTCCATGTCAATAGAAAGGGGTTGGAGCTTTGTTCTTTCTGTTTGGTATCCTAAATTCATGAGTAAATGGTAGAAAAATAGGGCAAAGGAAGTGCTATAAAATACAAATCTACTAACTAAACAGTATAATAAAAATATGACTAACATATATTAAAATCATCCTATAACCAAAGAAGTATCACAAGAAGGTAAAAATTACTCATGAGCAAGTAAAAATGTCAAATAAACAAGCAAACAAAATCAAGAGCATAGATGAGGACCCTTTTGTTTTATAATTAGATGTTGTCTTCATGTGTAAACATATCCGGGTTAGCATACAACATGACCCCACCTTGGCCACACAAACACTTAACTACATGTTGGAGAGAAAGAACTCGGACAGTGTGAAGTGAATTGTATTCAACTTTTTGAAGGTTTCTTTCAGCTTTGAAAATCTGAATTTGTGTTTTCTCAGTCCTCAGTTTACATAACTATTATAAATAAGAATCCCTTTCTGGCCTACTCCTATGAAAACCACTCTGTGAAACTTCCCCTCAGCCTTCCTGGTAGAAGATATTTTCTCCATGGTACTCAGAAAATACTTTGGCAATGCCTTCAGGTTTCTTATTTTGACTTACCTATCCTCTACACCAGTGGTTCCCAACCTTTTTGGCACCAGGGACAAGGTTCATGGAAGACAATTTTTCCACAGATGGGGTGTGGGGTTCTGGATGATTCAAGCACATTACAGTTATTGTATAAATATAGATGAAGTTTCAATCCCTCACCTGCTGCTCACAGTGGTACTGGTCCTCAGCCTGCGACTTAGGGATTCCGCTGTACTCAAAACACATCTGTTTTCTTGGCTTTGGGAATTTGACTATGAAGTTCCTTCCCTTCTACATGGTCTTTCCTTATGACAGCCTATAAAAATTCCTCTTTACTTTCCACTTCAAGTGTCAGAATGCTACAGTCATCAGAAAGTATTACTTCTACTTCCTAAATCTATGGGACATCCTTGTAAAAAAAATTAGTCATAATTTGTCTTTTAACACAGCAGTGGCCTCCCAACTAAATTTACATAATAATCACCTGAAGGGCTTTTAAAAACAGTTTCTTTGGAGAATTACTTAAATGAAGATTCTGCTTCCCTAGACAGGGTTGAGGGGCTGGAGCTTATCTCAGTGGGTAGAATGTTGTTCTGTGCTCTCTGAGGCCCTAGGTTCAATCCCCAGCACTGTAAAAATGGGAGAAGGACCTGGAAGCCCATTCCCAAAACAATCTGCTATTGAAAACCCTATGAATAATAGAGAAGAACTGACATAGTGCCAGGCATAGTATACTGTTGAGGGGTGTTTTGTTCTGTTGTACATAGGTTAGCTATGAGCCAGACCCAACACAAAGGCACCTAACAACAACAACAACAAGGCAAGGTTGTGTTAACAAGCGTACATTTCTAACCCCACAGGTGATGTCTGTGATGCTCATGGATTAAATTTTGAGAAACACAGCATAGTGCAATCTAGTCTGTGAGCTTCTCAACAACAGATTTCTGTCTCTATATTACCTGAAGTTCCTTATTCTAGGAAATGTTCAGTAAATAAAGGGTCATACAAAGGCAAGTATAATTTAACCATACTTATCTTCTAACTCATGAAACTCCCATAGTGATAATTTTGTGACAACAATAAGAGTGGCAATTCAACTGAAAAAGGAGCTTTTCTATGTATTTATGGGAATAATACACCCAAAAAGAAATGTAGTTTTTACTTGGAAGAAAAGCAAACTGTACAAAACAAAAGAGAAATGAGGAGACCCCGTCTTATTTCATTGAAATGATACTGCTATGTGCTAAAAAAGCCAAATTTGTTAATTCCTAAGAGAACTGGGGAAAAAAAGTAATGGCTTAATGTAAAAAAGAAAATTATCTTGAAAAATTAAGTATTAAAATCAAATATAGGTAATCTGGAAATTTCTCTTCGGAGTTTAAATATAAACCTTCTAAACCTTGGAGCACAACCTCTGAACCTAACAGATTCTGGGTCAATGTGGCAGCTTCCTGTTTGGTAGGTTTTGCACTACTACTATTTCCTCACAACAGCCTCAAATATAATTTCCTTAATTATTGAAGTACATGGCAGTATTCTTTTTGATAGATTTTTTCATCAATCATTCCTATGGAAAAAGAAATTTAAACCATGGACAGGACTCAAATGGTAATATTTTGTTTTTAATAAAGTTCCCAGTTCTTTTTAAATTACCCAACACACAGAGACTCAGTGTCCCACAATTCTGCCTCAAGACATGAATGCTAAAGGATCAAAATCTGATTAGCTACGAGCAAGTGGTGTTTCTATTGATTTCCCATGTCCTCTTTGGATTTTCTCACTATAATGTCAGAAAGGCTTTGTTCTTCATGTTTTAATTCATGCAGCCAGAATTAGAATTTTTCCTTGTGTCTTCTTATGAACTTTCACACACACACACACATACACATGCACACATACTTGTACCTTACCCATCCCTAGGCTTAATTATACTTTTTTAATATAAGGAATTTGGGGAGATAGACGCTCAAGCCTGATGCCTCTGAAAAGGCAGCAGCAGTTGCCTTATCCATAGAACCCTGCAAATTCTCTTTGACTGATGCATGCTTCAGGCTGTGGCTCAATCTAAGAGAAATAACCGGCAGAGGTGGAG
This sequence comes from Pedetes capensis, assembly GCA_007922755.1. NCBI lineage: Eukaryota > Metazoa > Chordata > Mammalia > Rodentia > Pedetidae > Pedetes > Pedetes capensis. Next base: position 79,211 of record VMDO01002071.1, read on the forward strand.
GAAAAGAAGAGGAGCTGTTGTGATTTCCCCATATAACAGATTCTGGCTAATCCACAACTTCCAGGTTTGAGTTGTATTGTTGGGGAGCTTAAAGAGAGAAATGACATCCAGTCTGTGAGACCATGCACATGGAATTTGGCTTTTGCTGCAGTATTGCTGGAAGTGCATGATATGACAGAAGAAGCAGGCCTTTGAAACTACTCTGGGGTCAGTCAACTCCTTCAAGCTCAGATGTGAATACAAATCTCCCATTAAAAAGTAATAAGTTCTAGATTGTGGAGACCAAGAGAAGATGGTGGACAGATAGCACACACCTTCTGACCTGGAGTAGAGGGAAGCCTTGATTAATGGTTTGGAGCACACATTGACTAGGTAAACACAGTGATGGTTTAGATTGGAGACAGTGAGGGAACTGGACAAGCATTGAGATCGTGGACCCAGGTCCAGGAGATCGACACAGAGGGCAGCAGTTGAGCTGCCATTTCACAGATGGTGGATCACCGAGACTCAGAGAAGATTCCAGGCACATATCCACAGGTACTCGGATCCTTTCCGGAATACAGCCTTGGCATCACATCAACACCCTACCATGGGACACAGACTGAAAGCTCTCGGTGAGTTACCCTAAGGTGGCAGACAGAGTTGACATCTCTAAGTGGTGCCCACTGCGCTGCTGGAGTCTCTGGGCTGGTGCAGGATCCTCTCACAGGAGCGTAGGCCTCAATCCACCAGAGGTGATACGTTATCATCCCATCCATCCCGATGTGGGTGCAGGAAGTGAACGCAGAAAGGGCTGGGGAACATGCACCAGTGGAGCATGCCTCCCTCCTGTTGTGGTAGGGCAGTTTCATGGGTGCAACTTTCACAGACATATGGGCACACACACATACACTCAGACCCTAGATCCACTGGAGGAGATTCAATATCATCTCACTGCACCATGGAATCGGCTAGGGTCTATGGAAGCAACTGAGTCCCACATGCGCAGAGCCCAACTGTAGTCCTATAAGGGGCACACTGGTGCACTTTGTCCCAAGGCAGTTTCACAGGTGACTGGCCCACGGCCAGCCAGACAGGCTGTAGATTCACCAGGGGTGGTCAGATATCATCCCAACCACTACAGGGTAGGAGTGGTGAGACCACAACCAGATTTGGAACTCACAAGTGGACAGAGAGTCCAGCATTAAAGACCCCACTATAGCAGCCATATTCCCCCCCTGCCATAGGCTTTGGGGTGGTGAACTCCAATTTGAGGAATTGGAGCCAGAATTCTTTGGGGTAGGGAGAATTCCAGGAAGGACTCCACAGGTTCCACTGCCTCTCTGACAATACAACAGGGAGAGAATATTTCACGGGCAGACTCTAAGTGCACCCAGTGCCCCACTTCAACCCAGGGGATAGCAGGGCTACCTGCCATATCCACTCAGCAGAGGGAAGCTTCACAGAAACCCCGCCGCCTAAAGCAACCTTCTTCTAATCACCACCGAAACAATAAAACTGGCAGGGAAAAGTCCCTTCCCTGCAGCAAAGTCCGCAACTTGAACGAAGAGAAATAGGCACTTCTCAGAATATTTAACTCTGTCACAGATAGTGCGAAAAACATTGGTAGCCTGAGTTCTGCAGTGTTGACTCCATCCTTATTGTCTTCATAGTCCAGATACCTCTTTTGAGAGTATGTTGTTGTTGTTGTTAGGTGCCGTTGAGTCGAGTCTGACTGATAGCAACCCTATGTACAGCAGATCGAAACACTTCCCGATTCTGTGCCAGGCAAATGATCTTATTTATGTTTAAGCCCATTGTTGCAGACACTGTGTCAATCCATCTGGTGGAGGGTTTTCCTCTTTTGCATTGACCTGCCACTCTTCCAAACATGATGTCCTTCTCCAGGGATTGTTCTCTCCTGACTATATGTCTGAAATATGGAAGATGCAGTTTGGCCATTCTTGCTTCCAAGGAGCACTCTGGTTGTACTTCTTCTAGGACAGATTTGTTGGTTCTTTTGGCAATCCAAGGTATATTCAATAGATGTCTCCAGCACCACAATTCAAAAACATAAATTCTTTTTCTGTCTCTCTTGTTCAATGCCCAGCTTTCACAACTATATGATGCCACTGAAAATACCATGGCATGAGTCAGACGCACCTTCGTCTTCAATGTGACATCTTGGCTTTTCAATATTCTAAAGAGATCTTTTGCCACAGCTTTTCCTAGAGCAATGTGTCTTTTGATTTCTTGACTGCTGCTTCCACGGGTGTTGATTATAGAGCCAAGCAAAGCAAAATCTTGCACAACCTCAATCTTTTCTCCATTTATTGTGAAGTTGCATGCTGACCCAGTCATAAGGGTTTTTGTTTTGTTGATGTTTAGTCGTAACCCATATTGAAGGCTATGATCTTTGATCTTCATCAGTAAATGTTTAAATCCTCTTCACTTTCAGCAAGCAGAGTGGTGTCATCTGCATAACGCAGGTTGTTAATGAGTCTTCCTCCAAACTTGATGCCACGTTCTTCCTCATAAAGTCCAGCTTCTCAGATTATTTGCTCAGCATATAAATTGAAGAGATAGGGTGAAAGTATACAGCCCTGACACACACCTTTCTCAACTTTAAACCACTCAGTGTTTCCTTGATCTATTCGAACAACTGCCTCCTGGTTCACATACAGATTTCTCATGAGCACAATTAGGTGTTCTGGTATTCCCATTTTCCGAAGTGTTACCCATAATTTGTTATGATCCACATAATCAAATGCTTTTGCATAGTCTGATATTCTCTGCTTTCAGCTAATATCCACCTGACATCAGCAATGATGTCCCTGGTTGCCCGCCCTCTTCTGAATCCCACTTGATTTTCCGGTAATTCCCTGTCTATATACTGCTGCAGTCGCTTCTGAATGATCTTTAGTAGAATTTTGCTGGTGTGTGATATTAATGATATTGTCCGATAATTTGCACATTCAGTTGGATCCCCTTTTTTGGGAATAGGCACAAATATGGATCTCTTCCAGTCAGTTGGCCAAGTAGTTGTTTTCCAAACCTGTTGGCACAAACATGTTAACACCTCCAGTGCTGCATCTGTTTGTTGAAGCATCTCTATTGGTATCCCATCAATTCCTGGAGCCTTGTGTTTTGCCATTTCTTTCAAGACAGCTTCCACTTCATCCTTTAACACCACTGGTTCTTCTTCATATGCATCCTCCTGGAATGGTTGGTTATCTACCAATTCTTTCTTGTATAATGACTCTGTGTATTCTTCCCATCTTCTTTTAATATTTCCTGCATCATTTAATATTTTCCCTGTAGAATCTTTCACTACTGCCACTCAAGGCTTGAATTTTTTCTTTACTTCATTAAGCTTGAGAAACACAGAGCGTGTTCTTCCCTTTTGGTTTTCTGCCTCCAGCTCCTTGCCCATATCAGTATAATATTTGTTTTTGTCTTCTTGAGCTGCCTTCTGAAATCTTCTGTTTAGTTCCCTAACTTCATCATGTCTTCCTTTTACTTTGGCTGCTGGACATTCAAGGGCAAGTTCTACTGTCTCTTTTGACATGTAATTTGGTCTTTTCTTTTTTCTTGTCTTTTTAAGAACTTTTTGCTTCCTTCTTGAATGATATCTTTAATGTCATGCCACAACTCTTCTGGTCTCCTGTCATTTGTGTCTAATGCATTAAACCTATTTTTCAGGTGGTCTCTGAACTCAGGTGGGATATACTCAAGATCATACCGTGGCTCTCGTATACTTGTTCTAATTTTCTTCAGTTTCAGTTTGAACTTGCATATGAGAAGTTGATGGTCTGATCCACAGGCAGCACCTGGTCTTGTTTTGACATTTTGTATAGAGCTTTTCATTGTATCTTTCCACATATGTAGTGAATTTGATTCCTGTATGTACTATTTGGTGAAGTGCATGTGTATAGTGTACGTTTATGATGTTGAAAAAATGTATTTGTAATGAAAAGGTCATCGGTCTGACAAAATTCTATCATGCGATCTCCAGCTTCGTTACTGTCACCAAGACCATATATTCCAACTACCGAGGCTTATCCTTTGTTTCCAACTTTGCATTCCAGTCACCAGTGCTTATCAGTATGTCTTCATTGCATGTTTGATCTATTTCAGATTGCAGAAGCTGATAGAAGTCTTCCCTTTCTTCATTTGTGGCCTTAGTGGTGGGTGCACAAATTTGAATAATAGTCATGTTAACTGGCCTTCCTTGTAGGTATATGGATATTATTCTATCACTGACAACATTGTATTTCACGACAGATCTTGAAATGTCTTCTTTGATGATGAATGCAACCCCATTTCTCTTTAGTTTATCATTCCTAGCATAGTAGACCATATGATTGTGTGACTCAAAATGGCCGATACTTGTCCATTTTAATTCACTGATGCCTAGAATGTCAATGTTTATGTGCTCCATTTCTCTTTTAATGATTTCTAATTTTCCTAGATTCATACTACATACATTCCATGTTCCAATTATTAATGGATGTTTACAGTTGTTTCTCCTCATTTTGAGTCGTGCCACATCAGCATGTTGAGCACCGTGGGACTTTATTCCATTTCCGTCATCATGGTAGACTCTACTTTGAGGAGACAACTCTTCCCCAGTAGTCTTTTGAGTGCCTTCCAACCTGGGGGCCTCATTTTCCGGCATTATATCTGACAGCGTCTCTTTGCTATTCATAGGGTTTTCAATGGCTAGTTGTTTCGGGATTGGCTCACCAGGTCCTACTCCCTAGTCTGTCTTAGTCTGGAAGCTCACCTGAAAACCTGTCCACCATGGGTAACCTTGCTCATGTCCGAGGTTACAGTGGCAGAGCTCTCAGCCTCATCGCAACACGCAAGCCCCCACAGTGCGGCAAACTCACAGAAGTGTGGGGGTTCTGATGGTAAAATAATTAATTAAGGACTCGTATATAGCATAAGAAAAAGAGAAGGAGAATAGAACGAGGGAAGAGAGTAAAACAAGAAAGGAAGAATATAGAAATAAAAAGGAAAATAAAAAAACCTCACACATACACGCACTTACCCACGTACAAAATTGCTTGTAGTCAAGTCCGGTGGTATACACCTGCAATCCCAGCGGCATGAGGGGCAGAGGCAGGAGCATCACAAGCCCAAGATCACAGGCAGCCTGTGCAACCCAGCGAGCCCTGTCTCAAAAAGTAAAAAATATGGGCTGGGGGTGCAGCGTGGCAGTCCAGCACCTACAAAGTGAATAGGTGCAAGACCCTGGTTTCAAACCCCTGTATAAAGCAACAAAAACAAACAAACAATAACAACAACAACAAAAAAAAACCCAAGAAACAAAAAACAAAATCAAAACAAAAACAAAAACAAAACCATGCATACATGCTCACACACACATATAAAAACACTTCTAGTCAGGTGTGGTGGTGCACGCTTGCAATCCCAGCGCCACGGGGGGTGGAGCCAGGAGGACCACAAGGCTGAGATCAGAGGCAGTCTGTGCAACCCAGCAAGCCCCTGTCTCAAAAAGTAAAAAAAAAAAATATGGGCTGGGGGTGCAGTGCAGCGGTCCAGCACCTACAAAGCAAGCAGGCACAAGATATTGGATTCAAATCCCCATATAAAAAAAAAAAGAAAAAAAAAACAAAAAAACAAAAAAAACCCTTGTATGTTCTTGCAGGTGGAATCTGCACTGTGGGCACCCAGTTCCACCAGGTGAAGTTGATACTACAGGAAGCAGTGCTCCCTCTAGAACTCAGGATAGCAGTGTTTTCACACAATCTGCAGGAGCAGTCTGTCTTAGTCTATAGGGATTTTGCGGATTACCTAGAAAATGGCGGATTGCCCCACCATGTCCTGGGTGACCAAAGAGATGGTTCCAGGAAATATTCTGTGTCTATTGTATTGTGTGAGAAGCAGTGGAGCCTGTGGGGTCCTCCCTGGGGTTCTCCCTGTCCCACGTAGTTCGGGCGCCAATTCCCCAAATCAGAGATTTCCAGCCCAAAGCCTATAGCATGGAGGGAATATGGCTGCTATCCTGGATTTTTTTTTTTTTTTTTTATTGCAGGGCTTTCCACCCACTTGGGAGACCACTTGGGAAGACCAAATCCTCTTGTGGGCGGGATGATATTCAACCCCCCCAGAGAGAGTCTGTAGTAGGTCTGCCATGCACGGGGATTGGGCTCCAAACTGTTATTGTGTAATTGTCCCGCAAGACTCTGCCAAAAAGGAGCACTCTGTCTGCGTGGGGCTCAGCCACCTCCTCAGACCTCACCTTTCTCCACAGTGCAGTGGGATGACTTAGGATCCCCTCTGGTGTGTCTGGGATCCAGGCGTATTTGTGCCCGTCTGTCTGTGGAGATTGCGTCTGCATGACCGTCCTGCCACAACAGGAGGGAGGGAGCCACGTTTCAGCTCTGGATGCATACCGCTGGCACTGGTTTCCCAGTTCCCTCTGCAATTACTCCCCATACCCTCGAGTATCTATTCTCATGGATCTGTTCCCTATTTTCTTGCATGAGGGACCTACAACAGCCCAGCGTCTCAGGCTGCCAGATGTATGTCGCTAAAGATAGCGATTCCGTGTGACACCTCAAACTGACTCACCCAAAACTTGTAGTTTGTGTCCCATGGGCAGGGTGAGAGTGTGATGTCAAGGTTGCATTCCGTGTTGGGTCCGGCTCCCGTGGGTGTGTGGGCAAAGTCCCCTCCAAGTCTCCGGGATTCTATCCTGCCGTATGTGTGATGACGAAATGGTGGAATGGCGGTCCTGCTACTGACCTCTGTGTAGCTCCTCTGAAGCCAAATGCTCAATTTCAGTGTCCATCCAGTTTCATCCTCTATCTCCTCATCTAAACTATCACTGTTTCTATCTATTCAATGTGAGTTCTAAACCCCTAATTGAGGCTTCCCTTTACTCTGGGACAGAAGGTGCATGTTATCTGTCCGCCATCTTGCTGGGAGCCTTTAAGAGTGTACAGGTATTTTTTTTTTTTTTTTGGTGTGTGTGTGTATCATTATCATTTTTTATTTACCTATTTTTTTGGTGTGGGAGTGTGTGTATGCATGTGGGTTTTTTCTTCTTTTCTTCTATTTTCCTTCTCTTTTTCTTATTCTATATATGTGTTTTTATTTATTTTATTTGTGTTTTAATATGTGTTTTATATTATTTTATATGTGTTTTAATTATTTATATTTATTGTTATATGTGTTTTAATTATTTTATTTTTAAATTTTAACTTTAATGTTAATTTTGACTTTAATTTCTATTAGTGTCTGTTCTCTCTCTCCTCTTTCTCCCTCTTCTTTCACCATATCCTCCCCCTTCTCACCCCCCAGAAAAGAAACAGAATCTATTGCCTCCCTATCCCCCAGCCCCATTGGAATAGTGAACTGGAGAATGGGAAACTGAGGAGTGGAGAGTATAGGATGCAGATAAGAGTGCCATGAGCTGATGGTCCACTGAACTGAGGAGATCTGATTAACAACTAAGCCCATTAAGAGTCCAGTAGGGCTGGTGAACTAGAGTAAAAGCCTCACAGACAAGAAAACTGAGGAATCATGTTGCACATAGTAGACAATCCAGTGGCTGGGATCTCAGGCATCAGAGGGAATCTGAACAGGACAGAACTGAATTCAGAGTCTGCAACAGATCCTTGTCTAGGTTTCTCAAGCTGTAAAATATAGGGCTGTGGAATGAAAATAAAGTGCCAGAGATTCATCACCACACAAACTCATCCTCAAGGAAAACTTTCCAGAGATAAATCAGGATATGGATAGATACACAACTGAAACATTCAGGACCCCATCCAGAGTAGATCAAAATAGGTCATCCCCATGACATATCATAGCTTGAAAACTTTCATTAGAAACCAGGGAGGCTATCCTGAAAGCAACAAAGCAGAAATCCCAAATGACCCTTAAAAGGTAAAAATGATACCTATAAAAATTACTGCAGACTTCTCCATGTCAACACCGAAAGCTAGAAAGGCTTGGACACAGGTAATTCATGTCCTAAAAAAGAATAATTTCCAACCAAGAATACAATATTCAGCAAAATTATCTTTGAAAATAGATGAAGAGTATAAGACATTCCATGATATTGACACATTCAAATGATTTGCAACCACCAAACCAGCTCTACAGAGGATTGTAAATCAATTACCACATCCAGGGGAGATAAGACAATCCTATATAAGTAACCAAAGACTTGATTAGCTGAGATGAGTGCAATCCAAAAAAGGAACAAAACAACTATTATTCATAAACCAGTAACATGTAATAATTGGATGCACAACAATAGATACTACTCAATAATCACTATTAATGTAAATGGTCTTAACTCACCAATTAAGAGACAGAGACTGGCTAATTGGATGAAAAAACATAAACCTTCACTATGTAGTATTCAAGAAACCCATCTACCTCACAAAGACTGCAATAGTCTGAGAATTAAGGGCTGTAAAACAATATACCAAGCAGGGGGAAAATGAAAAAAAGCAATTGTTGCAATTCCAATATCAGATAGATTAACTTTCAATAAAAAACTAATTAGAAGAGACAAAAAAGGACACTACATTTTAGCAAAAGGAACAATCAATCAGGAACCAATAACACTTCTAAATGTTTATGCCCCAAACACTGGGGCACCTAGCTTTATAAGACAAAGTTTATGGAACATAAAGAACTTTATCAGTGCAGAGACAATAATAATGGGAGACTTCAATACCCCACTCTTCCAAGAAACAGGTCATCCAAACAGAAAATCAACAGAGAAATGATGAATCTAATCTCCACCCTAAACCAATTGGATCTCACAGATATACATAGAATATTTCATCCACACAATGAGGATTATAAATTCTTCTCAGCTCAACATGGAATGTTTTCTAAGATACATCATATGCTAGTCCATAAGAATTCCCTCAACAAATACAAGAAAGAAATTATCCCTTGTTCCTTATCAGATCACAATGGAATAAAATAGGAGCTCAAGAGCAAGAATAATTCCAAAAATTTTACAAACTCATGGGGACTAAATAATACACTGCTGAGTGACCAATAGATTGTTGATGAAATCAAAATGGAATTTTAAAAAATTCCTGCAATCAAATGACGATGAAAACACATCCTACCAAAACATATGGGATACAGCAAAGGCAGTTTTAAAAGGGAAGTTTATGGCATTAAGTGCCTTCATCAATAAGGTGGAGAGGAGCCAAATAAATGACATAATGATGCACCTTAAGACATTAGAAATTCAACAACAAATCAATCCTAAAAGGAGCATCAAAAAGAACTTACAAAAATAAAAGGAGAAATATCTCAGTTAGAATCTAAAAAGATAATTCAAAAATTAATAAGACTAAGAGTTGGTTCTTTGAAAAGATTAATAAAATAGACACTCCTCTGGCCAATCTCATCAAAAAGAAAAAGGGGAAAAACTAACATAGTAAGGATTAGGAAGGAAAACGATCCATAACCACTGAATACAATGAAATAGAGAGAATTTTCAGGGATTACTATGAGAGATTTTATTTCCCAAAATATGAAAATGCAGAAGAAATGGATAAATTTATTAATACATATTACTTAAGAAAGCTAACCCCAGAAGACATAAGTGACCTAAACAAGCCCATTACATATATTGAAATAGAAAAGGTAATAAAAAGTCTCCCAACAAAGAAGAGCCCAGGTCCTGAATTCAGAGTCTTCAATAGATCCTTGTCTAGGGTTCTCAAGCTGTAAAATAGGGCTGAGGAATTTTACCAAACTTTCAAAGAAGATATAATACCTATCTTCCTCAAAACATAGAAAAGGAGGGAACATTCCCAAATTGATTCTACGAAGCTACGATCACCCTGAGACCTAAACCAGGAAAAGGTTAATCTAAGATAGAGAATTATAGACCCATCTCCTTTATGAATATAGATGTGAAAATCCTTAATACAATCCTGGCAAACCAAATCCAGCAGCATATTAAAAAGATTATTCACCTTGACCAAGTGGGATTTATACCACAGATGCAAAGCTGGTTCAATATATGGAAATCAATTAATGCAATCCAACATATCAAGAACCTGGCAAACAGAAACCACATGATCATCTCAATTGATGCTGAAAAGGCCTTTGACAAAGTGCAACACCTCTTCATGATAAACACCCCAGAGAAGATAGGTATAATAGGAAAATACCTTCACAACATAAAAATCATCTATGACAGACCTACAGCCAACATTATACTAAATGGAGAAAAATTGAAACCATTTCCTCTTAGATCTGGAACAAGGCAAGGCTGTCCAATCTCTCCTATTCTACTTAACACAGTGATTGAAGTCCTCACCAGGGCAATCAGACAAGAGAAAGAAATCAAAAGGATACAGATTGGCAATGAAGAGGTCAAACTATCCTTATTTGCAGATGACAGAGTTCTATATCTTAAAGACCCCAAAACCTCATCCAGCAAACCTTTAGATCTAATCAACTCCTTCAGCCTCCAAGTAGCAGGATATAAAATCAACACACAAATATCAATAGTTTTCCTTTACACCAACTGTAACCAGGAAGAGAAGGAAATTACAGAAACAATGCCTTTCACAATAGCCCACCAGAAAATTAAGTACATTGGAATCAATCTAACCAAAGACCCTTCAGATCTCTACAAGGAAAATTTCAAAACATTAAAGAAAGAAATAGCAGTGGAAACTAAAATAATGGAAGGACCTTCCCTGCTCCTGGATAGACAAAATCAATATAATAAAATGGCTATCCTACCAAAGGCAATTTATAGATTTAATTCAATCCCCATTAAAATTTCCTTGATTGAATTTACAAAAATAGAAAAAATGATCCAAAAATTCATATGGAATCACAAAAGCCCATGAATAGCCAAAACATTCTTAAGCTGCAAACTTAGTGCAAGTGGAATCACAATCCCTGACTTTAAGCTATACTATAGGGCAGTAGCGGCAAAAACAGCTTGATACTGCCACAAAAATAGGCCTGAAGACATGTGGAACAGAATAGGAGATCCAGAAATACCTCAACACACCTATAGCCACCTAATTTTTGACAAAGGAGCAAAGCAAGTAAATTGGAAAAAGGATAACCTTTTTAATAAATGGTGCTGGGAAACATGGACATCCCTTTGCAGAAAATGAAAACTGACCTACATCTCTCAATATGCATGAGAGTTAACTCAAAATGGATAAAAGATCTAAACATAAAACCAGAAACTTTAATAGAAGATAGGATAGGTAATACACTCCAACATATAGGCATAGGAAAATATTTCCTTAGTAGGACTCCAGTTGCCCAGGAAATTGCAACAAGAATAGATATATGAGATTACATGAAATTAAAAAGCTCTGTACAGCAAAGGACACAATCAACAGAGTCAAGGGAATCCCCAATAAATGGGGAAAAATTTTCACATCCTATACATAGACAAAGATCTTCTTACCAGAATTTATAAAGAACTTAAGAAAAAAACACTCAAGAAAACAAATCACCCAATACACAAATGGGCAAAGGAACTGAACAGTCAGATCTCAAATGAAGAGGCCTGTAAAGCCATGAAACACATGAAAAAATGTTCAATATCCCTAGCCATTAAGGAATTGCAAATTGAAACAACTCTGAGATCCCATTTTACTCCAGTTAGAATGGCCAAGATCAACAAAACAAATAACGACAAATGCTGGCAAGGTTGCAGAGAAAAGGGAACCCCCTTACACTGCTGGTGGAGCTGTAAATTAGTCCAACCACTTTGGAAATCAATATGGAGGTATCTTAATAAACTAAAAATAGATCTCCCATATGACCCAGCTATAACACTATTGGGAATTTACCCAAAGGGAGCTGTGTCATTATACCACAGAGGCACCTGCATCTCCATGTTCAATTTAGCAATTTTCACAATAGCAAGGATATGGAATCAACCAAAGTGCCCATCAACAGAAGAATGGATAAAAAACTATGGTACAGATACACAACTATGGAATACTACTCAGTAATAAAAAAATGAAATAATGCCATTTGCAGCAAAATGAGTGGAATTGGAGAAAATTATTTTAAGTGAACAAAAATAGGCCTGAAGACATGTAGAACAGAATAGAAGATCCAGAAATACTTCAACACACCTATAGCCACCTAATTTTTGACAAAGGAGCAAAGCAAGTAAATTGGAAGAAGGATAGCCTTTTCAATAAATGGTGCTGGGAAACATGGACATCCCCTTGCAGAAAAATGAGAACTGACCTGCATCTCTCAATATGCATGAGACTTAAACTCAAAATGGATAAAAGAACTCAACATAAAACCAGAAACTCAGAAAACTCATAAAACGAGAAACACAAGCTCAGAAAGAGAAATACCACATGTTCTCACTTACATGTGGGAGCTGAATCAAAATTATAAGAAGGAAAAAGTCCTATGTGGAGGTCAGAACATAATAAAAAATTAAAATAAAAAAAATGCTAAGATTGACCTAGTGGAGAAGGAAAAATTTGGGGAAAGCAAAAGAAGGAGGGAGAGATATAACAAAAGGTGGAAATTCTGGAAGAGGAGAGGGGGGAGAGGAGGAACAAGGAGGAATGGGAGAGGAAGTGACCTCAGAGTGAAGAGCTCAACTTTTATAGTACTGGAAATAATTATAATAACACCAATAATACCAAAGAATGGTATTAATATAGATGGGCTAGACAATTCATTTAATAGTACTGACAATGTTAAAAGAAAGTTCCACTACAGAAAAAGTTTTCATCTTAAACATTATTGGAACCCAAGGATATATAGAAAAATATTACCATAAAAAGACAAGCAAATGGATGAGAAGTCTTTGGTGGGGGGTTGCGATGGGGGGAGGAAGTGCACAAGAGGGTAAGGGGGAACTTATCTGTGTAATGTACATCAAAATGCATGTATGGAAATGTCACAATGAAAAAGCATGTCAGAATGAATCACACTAAGGTACACATTAAAAATTTCCAATAAAAATATTAGGAATTTTTAAATTTAATCCCCATTCTAAAGAAGTTTTCCACAGATAATTCTAGCCCAGTATATTTTCAAGTTACATAGTCTAAACAATGTACATTTGATGGTTATGTTAGAAAATAAAGTACATTTCATTTCCAACTGGTGCTTTTATAACTATTAACTATATATTTGACAATTTAAAAATAAATTTGGCAACATAATTGTAAAATAACTAATATAAAAATATAATAATATATTTTAACAGGATCACTGGCTGTGGGTATTTAACTCATCTTCTCTTTTTGTACAGAAAAAAAATCACATGGATACAAAGTTGAAAGAACATTCAATCCATGCTTGTCCACTCACTTGGAAAAAACACTATAAATTGTTGTTGCTGTTATATGCTGTTGAGTCTATGTCATAAAGGTTCTATGTATGTACAACAGAATGAAACACTTTCCAACAGTGTGCCTTGTCCAGCACTATGTTAGTGCTTCACTATATTTCATAGGGTTTTCAGTGGCTTTTTGTTTAGAAAGTGGACTGGCAGATCCTTCTCACAATTTTACAGTGCTGGGCATTAAACCCAGGGCCTCAGAGCACACAGAGCCAGCACTCTACCAACTGAGGTAAACCTCAGCCCCACAATATAAATTAATGATTCTCAAATGTGGTGCTCAGAGAAGCAGCATCAGCATCATTTGGACTTGGCAGAAATGCAAATTAGTAGGCCTACCTCACTCATACTAAGACAGATGCTGTAGAAGCATGACAGCAGTCTGGTTTTTTTGGTTTGTTTTCATAAGCCCTCCAAGTGATTCAAATGCATACTAAAATTTGAGAACTTCTCAAAATACAGTAGGGATTTGAATGGATTGAGAACTATTCATCAAAGGGTGTATATTAGAAGATGTTAACCATTCATCCCCACTCTAGATCTTTTATTTATAAATTTACAGTCTCTGTCTATATCCAGAGAATTGGTGACAATCCCAGGTCTAAAAGTAACTGAGATGACTGTAATCCTTTCCTGTTCTCCTCCCTATGCCCCAGACACAATCAGTATCTCTCTGAATTGCATCTGGAGATCGCAACTTCCATGATACAACATAAGTTTGAGATTTAGCTCAGTTGTTAGAGTGCTGCTGTGTGCCCTCTGAGGTCTTAAGTTTGATCCCCAGTACTGCAAAATGGGAGAAAGACATGGCAAACCTGAAACAATCATGAAACAATCAACCATTGAAAACCCCATGAATAGCAGAGAATCACTGACAATAGTGCTGGGCATGGTACAATGTCAGATAGGATTTTGTTCTGTTACACAGAGGGTCTCTACTAGTCAGACCCCAACTTGATGGTATCTAACAGCATCATACAACATGGTCAGAGGTGAAAAGGATTGGAAAAAAATACAAAACCCATTGTTGTTATTTTTGTTGTTGTTGTTAGGTGCCCTCAAGTCGTTATCTGACTCATAGAGACCCTACATACAACAGGGGAAACACTATTGTCAGTGATTCTCTGCTGTTCATAGGGTTTTCAATGGTGGATTGATTTTGGGGGAGTGGGTTACTGGGTCCTTCTCCCAAGCTTGCAGCACCTGGTGTTCCCAGGTGGACTCCCATCCAAGTACTAACCAGGCCTGACCCTGCTTAGCTTCCGAGATCTGACAGGATCGGATGCCACAGGGCTATGGCTGCAGGCCATGTTGTTTTTCTTAGGTGCCATCAAATCAGGCCCAACTCATAGTGACCCTATGTACAACAGAACAAAACACTACCTAATGCTGTGCCAGAAACATGATCTTTTTTATGCTTAATCCTGTTGTTGTAGTCACCCTGTCAGTCCCTCTAGTTGAGGGTCCTCCTTTTTTTCGTTGACCTGCCACCCTCCCTAACTGACGGTCCTTTTCTAGGTAGAAGTCCCTCCTGACTGACTACATGTCCAAAATATATAAGATGAAGTCTAGCTATCCTTGCTTCCAAGGAGCCCTCTGCTTGCACTTCTTCCAGGATAGATCTGTTGGTTCTTTTGTTAGACCGTGGTATATTCAATATTTGTCTGTAGCACCACAATTCAAAAGCATTAATTCTCCTGTCTCCCTTAGTCAATGTCCAGCTTTCACAAACTTATGATGTGACTGAAATACCATAGCATGAGTCAGGCACACCTTCTTCTTCAATGTGACATCTTTACTTTTCAACATTTTAAAGAGCTCTTTTGCAACAGCTTTTCCTAGTGCAATGCATCTTTGATTTATTGACTGCTGCTTCCATAGGTGTTGATTGTAGAACCAAGTAAAGCAAAATCTTTGACAACTTCAATACTGATCCAGTTCTAAGGATTTTTGTTTTCTTGATGTTGAAGTGCAATCCCTATTGAAAGCTGTGTTCTTGGATCTTCATCAGTAAATATTTCAAATCTTCTTTACTCTCAGCAAGCAGAGTTGTGTCATCTGCATAATGCAGTTGTTACTGAGTCTTCCTCCAATCTTGATGCGGATTCTTCTTCATTAAGTCCAGTTTCTGAGATTATTTGTTCAGCATAGTGACTGAAGAGGTATGGTGAAAGGATATAGCCCTAATGCACACCTTTCTTGACTTTAAACCAGACAGTGTCTCTTTGTTCTATTTGAATGACTGCCTCCTGCTGCATGTACAGATTCCTCATGAGTACAATTAAGTGCTTTGGTATTCTTTTTCTTTGCAATGTTATCCACAATTTGTTGTGATCCACACAGTCAAATGCCTTTGCACAATCAATAAAACATACATAGACATCTTCTTGTGTTCTCTGCTTTCCACTAATATCAAACTGACATCAGCAATGGTTTCTTTGTTTCCACACCCTCTTCTGAATCTGACTTGATTTTCAGGCAGTTCCCTTTATATATACTGCTACAATTGCTTTTGAATAATCTTTAGCAAAATTTTACTTATGTTTGATATTAATGTTATTCCACATTCAGTTGGATCCCCTTTCTTGGAAATAAGCACAAATATGGATCTCTTCCAGTCAGTTGGCCAGGTAGCTGTTTTCCAAATCTCTTGGCATAAATAAGCTAGCACCTCCAGTGCTGCATCTGTTACAAAACACATTATATGAAATAAAATGTAAGCAGAACAGTAAAATACTGCTGTTATGGGGAATAAAATAAGAAAAGAATCTCAGCCTGCTTAAAATTATCCAAAACTAAACTCAGCTATTTACTTAAAATGTTAGGATAGCAGAAGATACAAACTAAATTAATCCAGGTTTCATTGACAGGATCAGAAAGGCATATCTGATTCTACCCAGGTAAATAATCATGCAATTTAAAAGGAACATACACACTCATTTGCATGAAACATCAGTAGCTTTGAGTAGAGGGTCCTTTATTCAAGTAGATGAAAACCAAATTAAGATCTATGCAAAGAATTATTAACACAAGAACAATCTGATATCTTAAAATTGTAAGCAGAAATAAATATTTTTATAACACATTTTTCCTAGTAGGTGTATTCTTTGCTTTATTGATGAAAGAACCAGCAATCACAAATTCACTGGGAAGAAAAGAGTAAAAATGATCTAAAGTGGTCTTTTGCGGAGATGCATTATGCATTATGAGCATGAGAAATACGAGATTAAAGAGAAAATTAGCAAAAAAGTTAAAAATGATCAGAATATTCACTGGAAGTGGTGTCCTTCCATTTTTTTTCTGACGTTATCATATAAAGTTTGAAACTAATTTAGAGATTGTCCCTTTTAAGTAACATCCTTCCCTTCCCCACACTGAAGAAAAAGGTTTTATTATTTAAAGTTTTAAAATCTAGCAATATATTCTAGGCATAGGTCTGAGTCATTAACTTTCCCTGAAAAATAGTGATCCATTTGAACTTATAAAGTCAAAATTTTATTAGGTCATAAAAGAGGATCTTTCATTAAGACATTGATTATTCTTTTTGGTTTGTTTATTTTGGTCTGATACCCAAGGACTGCCAGAAATTCTACAATTCACATTCTATAATTTGTATTTTATACATTGCATTACTGTAGAAGATATTTCTTATCAAAGATGGCAAAATCCAGTATAAAGGTGAATTAAAATATTTAGGAAATTTTTACCATTGTCTAGTCAGTTATGCAGAAGAGTGTTATGTTTTCTTAATATAATATATAATAAAGAAAATATTAATGTCTTATCACTGAAAGATAAAAGTAGCAAATTTTCCAATCATTTTCTGGATAATAATGAATAGTGGCTTTAAATGTTTAAAAGCTCTCCTTCCAGTGCTATCAGTTAAATACCTTTGAGATGTATAGAAATAAAAGAGTATTTCCTTAACATGCTAAAAATATCAATCTTATGTTAACAACTGACATGACAGATTCCCCTTGTTAGTATATTATATAATTCTGGATGCTGGGCTTCCATAAGAAGAATGAAAAAAAGAAAGATAACTTCTAGAGTAAAAACAACAACAACAACAACAAAAAACCCCTACAACATGGTTTTCAGATTTTATGGTTTCAGTTTTTGTTTTTTGGTGTTTTTGTTGTTGCTATTTGTTTTTTGGCAGTACTTGTGGTATTTGGGGGTTGAACCCATGGCCTCACACATACTTTGCAAGTACTCTACCACTGAGCTGGACACCAGCCCCTTTTATAACTTTTGTCTTAAGACAGGATCTCACTAGATTACACAGGCTACTTCTAGCCTCAAAACTGTAATCCTGTTGCTCCTGCCTCCCAACTCGCTGGAATTACAGGAATGAGCTACCATGTCTGGGTAGGTTTTATGCTTTGAGAAGGGGAGGGAAGAGAAAGGAGAGCCCACATTTCTTGGAATTAGTAAGAAAATTCAATGTGGAAAGATTTTTTTGTCAATAATTTTCCTAAGAATGATAAGAAATGTAAGATTATGATAAATACTGTAGAAATTTATCAGAATTGAAAAATAACCACAAGAAAAAAACAACAGGAAGAAAATATGGGTTAACATCTTGATCTCAGAAGTACAGCACATTTAGTTATATAAAATTTCTACCTTTCTGTACAAACATCCTAAATAAAATTAAAATTAAATTACTTCTGTGAAAATATTTGCCATAACTATAACCAAATATATTTATATTTTTGATATGTACAGCATTCTTAAAATTAATTTTTTAAATTGCTTAATTGCTTTGCCATAGTTCATTTGGCATTCAATTTACCATTGGAAAGAAGCTTCAAAGATAGACAATTTTCCTTTTTTTTTTTTTAAAGTAATACCATCATAGAATATGGATATAAAGTTTTTTCATAAAGCGCCATGCTTTAGTTACAAGTATAGGAAAATCTTAAAATAAGCATGGCATACAATCATTTTCCAATCTCATTAGAAAATTATGCCAACAAACTAGGTTCCATTATGTACCCCTGTAATCCTAGCTACTCAAGAGGTTGAGTCAGGAGGATTGCAAGTTCAATGTCAGAAGACAGATTGCACAATTTAGCAAGATGCTATCTTAAAATTAAAAAAAAAAAAGTGAAAAAGGAGCTAGATATATGGCTCAGTGGTGGATCACATGGATAAGGCTCTGGGTTCAATTCTCCAGTACTGAAAAATAAATAAAGGAAATAAAGAAAATTATATATACAACTGAGTAAGTTATACATTATGTATATCCCTGGATAAGGTTAAGTGGGGTTTCCCCTATCCTGTTAGATGAAGTGTAATTTGTTTCAACCATCAGAGGATGCACTTTCACAATATGCATGAAACAACTAAAAATATGGATTTATATATTTATTCTTTGACTCAATATTTCTATCCCCAAAACAGTGTTATTCACAATGATGATTATCTTTTTAATGATAATCTGTCACAAGGAAAACAATAAGAGAAATAATGGTTCTATATGTTATGAGGCCTGCAGCCACAGCCCTGTGGCATCCGATCCCGTCACATCTCAGAAGCTAAGCAGGGTCAGGCCTGGTTAGTACCTGGATGGGAGACCGCCTGGGAACACCAGAAGTTGTAGGCTTGGGAGAAGGACCTGGCAACCCCCTCCCAAAAATCAATCTGCCATTGAAAACCCTATGAACAGCAGAGAAGCACTGACAATAGTATTTCCCCTGTTATACAGAGGGTCGCTATGAGTCGGATACCAACTCGACGGCACCTAAAAACAACAACAATATGTTATGAAATATGCTACTATTAAATTTTCCATGAAAAGTTTGCGATAATAGTGAGGAAATCATTTAAAAAATGTAATTATAACTTTCTTCAACTACACACAAGAGAAAAGAAAAGGATAAACAAAATCTGAAAGGAAATACAAAATATCTTAACAGTATTTATTTTGGGAAAGAGAGAGGGTATTTGTCTTTATTAGTTTTTTATTTACAAATTTGCTTTAAAGAACGTATTTGCCGGGGGCGGTGGCACATGCCTATAGTCCCAGCGACACGGGAGGTGGAAGCAGGAGGATCTAAGTTCGAGACCAGAGGCAGTCTGAGTAATTTAGTGAGACCCTGTCTGAAAAAAGGAAAAAAATGGGTTGAGGGTGCAGTTCAGTGGTCCAGCACTTGCAGAGCCTGCCAGCACGAGGCCCTGGGTCCAACCCTCAGTACCACCAAAAACAAAACAAAACAAAACAAAACAAACAAACAAACAAACAAAAACATATTTTACTTGAAAATAATACAAAAGAATTTTTTTCTTTTTCTTTTAAGATATGAATTTGTTCAGGATACAAATGGATGGTTTATCCCAGGAGAATTCTTTGCAGTGCTAAATCAGAAGAAAATCCTCCTACTTTGCTAAAACTGTTTCGGTGACAATTTACAGAATGAGCAGAATTTAGCTTCCTCCCCCCCCCCGTGTAGCTGCTCAGCTCCAAGCTCACAGTAGGCTGCTTGGTTTTTTTGTTGTTGTTGAGTGAAAGAACAAATGCTGAGTGTAGCTGATTCAATCTGTGGGATATTTTGGATAACTTCTTTAGGGCCCCTACTGTCATAGCAAAGGAAAAGAATATCCTGGACAGTTAGAATGACAGCTTTTCCTAAAGTTAAGTTTCACATGTTACAAACAGTTGTTAGAAACTTTATTTAAATTTAATCTAGAAGAATATTGTTATTATAAATTTGGGTCTAAGAGCTAGTTTTCTGAGCTTTACATTAGAAGGAAGATTGCCTCTTACTTGAAAACTGTTACATTTAAGGAAATCTGAATCTTAGCCAAATGCGAAGCTCAGTTCAGAAACACACACTCTCTCTCTCTCTCTCTCTCTCTCTCTCTCTCTCTCTCTCTCTCTATATATATATATATATATATACCACACACACACACGTGTGTACTCATATATATTTTTTTTTTGGGGGGGGGCAGGGTCTGGCTACATAGCTCAAACTGGCCTTGAACTCACAATTCTCTTGCTTCAGCCTCCTGAGTATTGGGATTACCTATGTGCATCCCCAGGCCTGGCTATTCCCTGGTATTTTTAGTTTGGAATCCCATCATGAAATGCCTCTTTTTCTTTTTGGTGTTTTCCATTTACAGCCTTTAATATTGTTTCTTTGTTCTGTATTCTTGGAATTTTCATTATTGTGTGTCATGGTGAGATACATTCTGGTCGTGTCTTTTTGGTATTCTAAATACCTCTTGTAGTTGATGTCCATTTCTTTCCCCAGATTTGGGGAATTTTCTAATGTAATTTCATTGAATAAATTTTCTACATCTTTAGTTTTTTTTTTTCACCTTTATTGGTAAATGATGGTGGGGTACAGAGTAATACATTGGATTTTTCCATTATGCAACTATTATATCACTTATGGTTACACTTTTATCAACTTACAAAGTTTATGGAGCCTTATGACTAATATGTAGTAAAACTCAATTGCATATTTGGGTTATATTCCCCTATTTTTCCAATGTACTCATGAAGTTGCATTGCTTGTGTTGAGATTATCCTCTCCCCCTTTACCCCTCTACATTGATTTTCCTCCTCATCCCATCTTCCATAATCTTTACTTCCCTCTGCTATTTCCTTCCCTCCTTCTTTCTACTCTTTGCACTGTCTCTTCTTCACTAAGTTTAATTGTGCATTTTTATATATGAACTCATGTGTAGGATTTATTCTTCCTTTAAGTAAGATTCAGCTCCCAAATATGGAGAACATATGATATTTCTCTTTTTGAGCTTGTGTTCATTTGCTTAAGATGATGTTCTCCAGTTCCATCCATTTTGCTGCAAATGACATTATTTCATTTTTTATTGCTGAATAGTATTCCACTGTTTATATGTACCATATATTTTTTTTTATCCATTTCCTATTGATGGGCACCTTGGTTGGTTTCATATCCTTGTTATGAAAAGTGCTGCATTGAATACAAAGATGTAGGTGTCTCTATGGTAGACGATGACTTGTCTTCCTTTGAGTATATTCCTAGGACTAGTATAGCTGGGTCGTATGGCAGTTCTATATTTAGTTTTCTGAAGTTTCTCCCTATTGATTCCCAAAGTGGTTGAACCAATTAACATCCCACCAACAGTGTAAGAGGGTTCCTTTTTCTCCACAACCTTGCCAGCATTTGTTATTATTTGTTGATTTTGGACATTCTTACTGGAGTTAGATGGACTCTCAGAATTGTTTTGATTTGAAATACCTCTTTTTTAAATACAGATGAAATTTGAATTACTGTTGTTGATAGTGAAGTGCTTAAAATGTTCCTGTCAGCTTTAGCTATAGCATGTGTGTGAAACACACCATGATGAAGCAACTGGATAATTATTATTTTAGCTAAGGGAATTGTGGTTTATGTTTTACTCTGCTTCAGAAAGCTAAATAAAAATTTCTTATCAAACTTATGTCCTTATTCACAGATATTTGAAGAGTTACAGAACAAAATGCTGCCCTTTGCCACTTACTTTAACAGCAATTTACAGATAAAGTGGAAATGACAGGCGAGTTCCAGGGTTATGTTTAAACTTGAGAAAAAAGAGAGTAAATGAAGAAGGGAGGAAAGGAGGAAGATAAGAAATGAGGAAGGGAGGAAAGGAGGAAGATAAGAAAGGAGGAAGGGAGGAAAGGTGGAAGGGATGTAGGGAGAAAGAAATAAGGGAAGGGAGGAAAAGAGGGAGTGAGGAAAGAAAGGAAAAGTAAGCCTGTGGGAAAGTCACCTATATTTACTGGAGCTTGCTTTGACTCAAATGTGCTAATTGAACTAAGCCAAACTGTCTCCCAATTCATTAGCAATATTGTAATTAAAAGAGCACCTTTAGTTCCAGAGGGTAATGACCTTTTTAATTGAATTTGGGAGTTCAGATTACTGCTGAATAGTAGTGAATTTAAATGCTGAATTCAAATGCCAAATTTTCTTCAGGTAAACCTGCAATTAGAATCAAATGTGAATTGCCCTAGCAATTTGCTCCTGTCTTCATATATGCTATTCCTTGGATTTCCGAGGGAAACACTATCTGTTGAAAAAAGTATTGTGTTTTCTATTGACAATTAGCTGATCTATAATAGTTACAAATTTTGTTACATCTTTGGAAAATATTTAAACTTTATATAAATTATCTTACAGCAATCACTATTTATACTTCCCTAGAGCCTCTTGTCATTTGTATGATTATATACACATCTATTTTTACATAGTTTTAATTAGCATACTTTTTGGAGTCAAATGTTAAGCTGTTGAAGCAAACAAACAATAAATATCCCAAGACTGTGTGGCAAAACCAAGATTCTTTTTTTTTTTTTTTTTTTTTTTTTTTTTTTTTTTTTTTTTTTTTTTTTTTGTCTGTACTGGGTGTTGAGCCCAGTACTTTGTACATGCTAAGCAAGTGCTCTGCCACTGAGACGTACCACCAACCCCTTTTATCTTTTTATTTTGAGACAGAGTCTCTTATTAAGTTATGTAGGCTGCTGCTAGCCTTGAATTTCTGACCATCCTACATTAGCCTCCCGAGTCACTGAGATTACAGGCTTGTGTTAAGTAGTGCCCAGTTTAGAAGATTTTTGTTGTCTTTTTTTTTTTTTTTTGCTTGTTTGTTTTGTTCTGACAAAAATTATGAATGAGTATCCCAGGTTAGTGATCCCTCTGTTCTACAATCACTTTGGGTCTTAGTCTGATTGTGTCTCTGCTTTCTTTACCATGTAGTATATTTTGGATTTCATTATTCCAGGTCATAAGATGAGTTGGGGGGAATGTGGAAAAGATAAGGCTGGTCTTGGGGCAATCAGTGTCACA
The DNA here is from genome assembly GCA_007922755.1 of Pedetes capensis. Taxonomy (NCBI): domain Eukaryota; kingdom Metazoa; phylum Chordata; class Mammalia; order Rodentia; family Pedetidae; genus Pedetes; species Pedetes capensis. Next base: position 102,386 of record VMDO01002071.1, read on the forward strand.
CATCCTTTCTGTTGACCTTCAATTGGAATTAGTCACAGAATTTGCAACTATACCAGCCTGGGAAATGGTATTCTGGAAAGCCACTTATGAAATTACAAATGTGTTACTAGTGAAGAAGGAAAGGAGGATTTTATGGAAAACGGAGGGCTCTGTCACTACATATATGCAATATAAAGCTTTCCACTTTTTTGTGTACCATTATATCATAAATAAGCCCTTCATTTAGTGAGGGATATAATGCGAAAGTCCTACTACTTGGTATTTTTAAAATTCCCAATTAAATATAGTAACATTTTATTTTAACTAAAAAATGACTTTTCATACTCCAAGTAAATCTATAAGTATCTCCTGTATTTCATCTGAATGTAAAAGCTTTACATATGTATACAAATCCACACATCACAACTTACCTACTTTTTAAATTAAAAAAAAATATGTATTACTTGATGTATATCACTTCTGAGAAGGCTGGACTACTGGTTTCACAAATAATTCTCTCTTCTTTCTCAATAGAACATAGAATAGATGAGTTAATGGCATTAGGTAAAGCTACTGCTGAATTCCACATTACGTTCATTAATTTATGAAAATTCCTTCCTATTTTAGCTATGTATTATTTCTTGTTGTTGTTGTTAGGTGCCCTCAAGTCAGTATCCGACTCATGGCAACCCTCATAGGGTTTTCAGTGGCTGATTGTTTCAGGATTGCCTTGGGAGTGGATTGCCACGTCCTTCTCCCATTTTTGTGGTGCTGGGAATTGAACTCGGGACCTCAGAGACTGCAGTGCAGCGCTCTACCAACTGAGCTAAATCCTAGCCCCCCATATTATTTCTTACTTAGGCTTATCTTAACAGTTGATATTTTTAAAAGAATCATTTCTCAAAAAGAATATTGATGAGTGGGACAATTATGTTATTGTATTTGATTATCATCAGTTTCTTCCGAAAATGTAGAACTGATCTACATCTAGTAAAGAAAATGTGCTTGTTTACTGTAGCATCGTCTGCATTAAGTTTTCCCAAATTCATATATATTTTTTACCCTCAGCCAGTGTAAAATGAACTACTATTCACCTTGAATTAATAGGGAGAAAGGATAATTTTTGAATATTTGTTAATTTGTGCCTATTTTTGTAAGTATGTTCATTACTATTCTTTTTTTTTTTCCCCTATGGTTCTAGGAGTTTGAGCCCATGGCCTTATTCATATTTTGCAAGTGCTCTACCACTGTGCTGCACCCTCAATCCTTTTTTAGTTTTTTTTAATCTTAAGACAGGGTCTCATTAAGTTGTGTAAGCTGCTTCTGGCCTCAAAATTTATCCTCCTGCCTCCACTTCCCAAATCACTGGGATTACTGGCATACACCATGCTTGACTGGCCACTATCCATTAATATTCTTGATCTTTTCTCCAAGAGAAACAGTTTTTAATGTCTACAATCACAATATCTTAAAATTTAGAGTTAGAAGGAATCTAATTCCAGTCCTAAAACTTTCCTAATTTATATTTTTCCAAGTGGTTATTTAGCCTTTGCATAAACAATTCCTTGAATAGGGAAACCACTGTCTCCCATAAAACTTAATTCCATATTTGAATATCATCAACATACAGCTATTAAGAGCAGAGATTCTTATTGAGCCCTTATGCTAGTGCTTTCATAGGCATTCTCACTTAATCCTACATCAACTTTATTGTGAACATGATTTACAATATAGAAGATTAAAATTAAAGACATTTTATATCCAGTGTCACATTGCTGCATGATGGAAAGTGAAATGTTCTGTTGGATGTAATGGGTCTCATGTCCATACTTTTTCTAATAAGATGAATCTTCTCTGTTTACATAAAATTAAAAGAAAAATCCATCCATCTAGTAGGCATTATTCTACTGTTTAAAGTTTTTATTCCATGACAATCCTTGAGGTATTTAAAGATAGCCCTCATATACTCCATATGTTCTCTATTTTCCCATGTGAAATTTATAGTCCTTTAATGGTCACTTTTAGTTTTTTCATTATCAGAGCTTCTCATCTCTAAATGCTTTCTAGTTTAATTTTTAGTTTTGATGTTCCAAGTGATGCTCAACATGGAAGGTGGTGTTCCACTGGCTTGTTGGGTCAATTAGCATACTATGAAATGGGATTCTCAAGTACATAAAGGCTTTATTAATTTAGACCAACTGAGTTAACTTTTAAAAGACATGTTACAATATTTATTTTTACTCATTTGATATTGGCCTACAATTTTTGTGTTTTAATAATTTGTTGAGGTATGGTCTTTAGATATTGAATTATATTTATTCTTTCTAATTTTCCATTTTATCTTGTGAAAAGAGCCTACAAAATCTTTGATCACTCTGATTTTTGTGTGCTGAAATTTTCATGTCATTGTAGTTAAAAAGAATCAAAGTATGACTCCACTAAAAAAAGGTGAATTTCCTTAAAATAACAAAGTACTATGCTAAACCATTTAATACACATTTGTTCTAGTTCTTATAACTATATGAAACTGAGTAATAACACTCAATGAAACTGAGTAATATCTCCAAGTCCACAGTGAATGTTTAGAAGAGATTAATCCAGCCATGTCTATTTTTATTTTTTCTTACACTCTCATAGGGATATTGACAAATGTACATTGGCCCAAAAGACTAATCAGAAATGAATTACAGAAAAGATTTGGTGATATATCTAATATTAGCTGAACTTTTAAGAGTCTTATGCAAAGCTTGTGGTAGAAGTGAGAGAGTTGAAAATCATTATAATTACTCAAATAAATATACCTGTTGATGGTAAATCAAATGAGTTTTGCCTTCCGTTTCCAATTTTGAATGATTGTTTCCCCATGTCCAAAGCATATAAATCATCATTACATAATCAGCACTTTATTCAGTTCAAAAATATTAGAATTTTCATTTCTGCTAAGATGACTCACTGTCTGGATTTATTTGAAAAGGTATCAGAAGTGAGTAAATGGTCAATGTGATTATGCCAGTATAGAATTGCTACTGGGTATTACTCTTGACCTACTTTAAAAAAGATACATACGTCTATTGTGCTCATGGACTTCATTCACCAGAAAATAAAATACTTCATCTCACTTGGTAAATTCATTAATTGTATTTTCCCCACATCAGGAATCCAATCCTATAGGAGATGATTCATATGATGATGATCGTTTATAGAAACAAGGCAAGTAGCATCAACCAGAGCATAGAAAAGTAGGTCTTTTCCTACCTTTCCCTCCAGCTTTTAGATCTTTTTTTTTCTTTTTCTTTTTTTTTTGAGATGCACCCCCAGCCCAGTTTTTTTACTTTTTGAGACTGGGTCTCGCTAAATTACTCAGACTGTGTCTGGTCTCTAACTTGCGATTCTCCTGCCTCCGTTTCCCGAGCTGCTGGGATTATAGGCGTGCGCCACCATACCCGGCAAGCTTTTAGATTTTAAGGCAGAAAATAACCTATATTTCTTCATATCTTTTCTCAACACTGAGCACAGGGCTCAACATACAATGAGTGTCCTACATACATACTTGCAGGGTGTTTTTTGTTGTTGTTGTTTTGTTTGTTTGTTTGCAGTACTGGGGTTGAAACCAGGGCCTTGCGCCTGCATGTTTTGCAAGTGCTGTACCACTGAGCTGCTGCACCCCCAGCCCATTTTTTTTTTTTTTTTTACTTTTTGAGACAGAGTCTTGCTAAATTACACAGACTGCCTCTGTTCTCAAGCTTGCAGTCCTCCTGCCTCTGCCTCCCAAGTTGCTGGGATTACAGGCTGAGCCACCGCGGCTGGCTATACTTGTTGATTAAACGCTGTTGTTAGGTGCCTGAGTCATGTCCTACTCAGAGCAACCCTCTTTGGGTTTTCAGTGGCTACTTCTTTCTGGATTGCTTCATAAGTGGATTGCCATGTCCTTCTCTGGTTTTTGTGGTGATTAAACGTTAAGCTTCTTAATTTATTAGTTTCAGAAAAAGTGGGAGAAACAATAAAAAAAATGATGACATGAATTAGTCAGTAGATAAGAGATTTTCAAACATAATTTTAACTCCTGTTCACCCACTATGTTTTATGATTTTTATCCTAAATTTATGTAAAGTGTGAACACACATATATACACAAACTTTTCAAAGACACTTAAATTTCAAAATGATTTCTCTTTATCACTTAGAGCTTTTTTCTCACAGTCAACTGGTATGTGCTAAGGTGATGCAAATTAACTGTATTATTAATTTAAGTAAGACATAATTAGTACGGTAAATCTTCTGCCAAAAACCCCATAGCACTTCCAAAGCCAAATATAAATGAGCTATGATTAGCCTGCTGTTACCCTTTATTAGTGCAGATTAATGGTGTATTCCCTGTGGATTCACAACCATGTTTGTTTTCTAGGAGTGTTAGGAACGTTTGTGACTGCAAAGGAAACTTTACAATTACCTGTCTTGTGACAATATCCCAATATTTAATCAATGTGGGAAAACAGGTTTTACTAGCACAGTGTCAATTGATTAAAAAGCGTGAGTAAGATTTATAAGCAGAACATTTAATGTACTGACTAAATTTCCTTATCAGCTGATAGCAAACATGTGGTCTCTTCATGCAAACATCTCAGTGTTTCTTCTCCTGACCTAGACTATCAGCCAGGATTGTGTGAGGCATTGTTGCCAAGGAACACTTTCAGAAACATTCTTGACTAGAGGAAACACAGGGAGTAGCAATCCATTAAAGAAGCAGATTCACATCGATTAATGACATTCCATTTCCTGTGTTCAGGCCTGTAGCACAACTCTAGGAGGGAAAAAATATGATGAAAGGAGGAAAAATGCTCTCAAATTAAATCTTCCAGCTTGGTGTATGAGACTGCTCCCTTTGAAAATCTACTATTTTTCTAATTTCAATTATTTGTTCTTCTGCTTCCCTGACTAGGCTATTCTAACACAATCCACATTTTGGCTTGGTGTCTGCATCTTTTCTTTTCTTGGCTAGTTCTCATTATACCACTTGTGTGTGGTAGTGCGTGGAGTGAAGATCCTTGAAACTGGAAATCCAGACTACAGAGAGCAAAACTTATTGTTGGCAATGGGTAGTTAAGAGAGAGCACAAGCTATTAACTTATACTGTTGTTTTCTGGTAGCCATCTCAGGGCATGGCATGCATGCCTTTATTCACAATCAGGGTCACCATTCCAGTCCCTGCTGGGGTTAATTCTTATCAAGAACAGGTAAGCAAGATGGCTATAGACTGTCCTGTGCAGTGAACTGGCATTTAAGATGTTTTTGATGACCTTACTCCACTTTAATCACATCCTGTGGCTATAAGGCAAAGTGCTTGTGGCCTGTACATGCACACAAGGACATAATTTGGAGTATTAGCTGTAATGTTATTGCTTTCTTTTGCAGAGGACTATAGAGTTTAGAAATATGGGTCACTGAGAAGGGTGGTAGGAGGGCAAGCCAACTGTGGGGGATAAAAGAAAAATAAAGAAAGAAAGCTACAAAAACATCAGTGGAAAGAATGAAAATTTATGAGTATAAATTGGGAATTATAGTATGTTTGCTTTAATTGAAGAATAAAGTCAATGTAAAAAAAAGAATAAGAGAAAATTCTGCAAGTGCATATTGTAACTAAAGCCTAAGAAGTGGAGAATATATTTGATAGGTAATGGGGTCATTATGAAGGTTTTTGAGGATGAGAAGTAACAATGTTAAATTTCTAAGGAAATACATATCTTTTAAGAAAAGGAGTGTTGAAAAAGGGTAGTTTATTCAAGAGATAAGACTGTTTCAGTTAAGGATGATTGTAGAGTAGAAAGAATAAGTTAACCTCAGAGGTTTGTGAGTAACAGTGAAAGATGTCACAACCAACAAGTATTATGGAAAGGAAGAAGGAAGGCTTCATAAAGAAAACAGAATATCAAAAAATAAGCTGCTGGATCATGGAAAAGCATGGACTATTTGAGGATTCTAAGCTTAATGAGTCTGGAGCCACACCACTGTGGCATCTGATCCCATCAGATCTGGAAGCTAAGCAGGGTCAGACCTGGGAGATCACCTGGGAACACCAAGTGCTGTATGCTTGGGAGAAGGACCTGGAAACCCATTCCCCAAAACAATCAGCCATTGAAAACCCTATGAATAGCAGAGAAGCATGACAATAGTGCTTCCTCTGTTGTACATAGGGTCGCTATGAGTTGAACATGGGCTCGATGGCACCTAACAAAAACCAGCTTCATGAGGTAAGGTCACCAGCTTTGGTTACTGGAATAGCATCTTTGATATGAGAGGAAATAAGAAAGAAGATATATTGGGTGGAGTCTATCCATTTACTCATTCAGAAAGCATTTATTGATCACCTTATGTGAGAGGTACTCATCTAAGGCCTGGGAAATCAGCAGATCACAAATCAGATCCAATCCTTCCCTCACGTACAACACAGTCTACAGGAAGAAGTAAAACAATAAATGCCAGTAAGAAATACAGGCAGTTAAAATAAAACCTGATGGTTCAAGATACACAGTATATTCAGGGGTATGCTAATGTGTGTGTGTGTGTGTGTGTGTGTGTGTGTGTGTGTGTGTGTGTGTATCCTGCACATATATATATATATATATATATATATATATATGCTATATATATACATATAGCCTGCAGCTGTAGCCCTGTGGCATCTGATCCCGTCAGATCTCGGAAGCTAAGCAGGGTCGGGCCTGGTTAGTATCTGGATGGGAGACCGCCTGGGAACACCAGAAGCTGTAGGCTTGGGAGAAGGACCTGGCAACCCCCTCCCAAAAATCAATCTGCCATTGAAAACCCTATGAACAGCAGAGAAGCACTGACAATAGTGTTTCCCCTGTTGTACAAAGGGTTGCTATGAGTCGGATACCGACTCGACGGCACCTAACAATAACACAACAATATATACATATATATATAAAGTATATTTATTAAAAATCTATATATGTTTTTAATTTTCAAAACTTTTAATCCCTGGTCCTGGTTTATAACTCCCTCCCCATAGGAAGGACATGTTGTTTTTGTTGTTAGGTGCCATTAAGTTGGTTCCAACTCATAGCCATGCTAGGTACTGCAGAACAAAACACTACCCAACACTGTGCCATGCACACAATCTATTCATATTTGAGACCATTATTGCAGCCACTATGTTTCTTCTCATTTTGAGCCATGCCACATCAGTGAAAGAAGGCCCCAGGGGCTTTACTCCATTCCCATAATTAAGGTTGACTCTACTTTGAGGAGGCAACTCTTCCCCAGTCATTTCTTGGATGCATTCCAGTCTGGAGGGTTCATTTTCTGGCACTGTATTTGACAGTACTTCTCTGATGTTCATAGGGTTTTTAATGGCTAATTGTTTCAGGAGTGGGCTGCTGGGTCCTTCTCCCTAGGGAGAAGGCAGGACATACAATAGACATTCTATTCCTCAAGGCAGGTCATAAGAACACTAATCCTACCCTGCTTTTCTGTCTTCCCCTAACTTATCTGATAGTGGATCATATGACTTCCATTTCAGAAAGGGTTTTGGCCCACACACAGGAGGAAGGAATGCTACACAGAGAGGCCAAGAAGAATCTGAACAGATAGGTTGTCCTGAGTTTCCCCACCCAGTTTGTTAGCGTTAACCATATTCTTTTTGTCCAATCACATGTCTGTGTGCTTGTCCATGCTTTAATAATACTTATGCAGGGAAGTCATCATAAGAAATCCAAAGGACAGAGTTTGGAGAGCTTCTAGGCAGATCAACATATATAGATGTATATTGGAAGATAAAGAAGAGCTTATCTATGTACTTGGAGGGCAGAGAACTCCAACTCCACCAGGACTGAAGCCCCTGCACTTGAGACTCTTCCAGACCTTACCCCATATATCTTCTCATCTACTATTTATTGATATCCTTTAAAATATTCTTTATAGAAAACTGGAAAATATAAGTAAATGTTTCTCTGTGTTCTAGGAGCCACCCTAGAAAATTAATCAAGCCTAAAACAGGGGCTGGGGAAACTCAAATTTGTATCTGGTTGGTTAGAAGTTTTGCAGGTCTGGATTTGGGATTGGTGTCAAAAGGAATGGAACCTTCAATCTGTGGGGTCTGATGTCTCCAGGTAAACAATTTCAGGGCTGAACTGAGTGAAAGACTACCCAGCAGGTTGTTGTTGTTACGTGCTGTCCTAGTCAAGTCTCACAGCAAACCTCATAAAGTTTTCAATGGCTGATTGTTTGGGGATTTCTTCAGGAGTGGATTGCCACATCTTTCTCCCCTTTCTGCAGTGCTGGGGATCAAGCCCAGGTCCTCAGAGAGTGCAGAGCAGCACTCTACCAACCGAGCTAAATCCCAGGCCACCCCGCAGGTATTGACTTTAAAATCGATTGTTTACTTGCTGGTGAGGAGAATTAAGATCACAGGAGTAAATGATATGTGTTGTGAGCATATAGTAAGAGAAACTGAGTTTGAGTTTGTTTCCTTTATATCCTCTAAGGGATTGGGAAAGTGGCAGGAAATTTGTTCTGGAAAGGACAAAGGGAATTAAGGGGACATAACCCATCGATTTATAAGCCATTACCTAAGGATTTTAGAAAATAATAGCTATTCTCTGAGAGGTTTGCAGGAGATTCCTTTAAGGGGAAATCAGATATCATTTAGAACAAGATGTTGTTGTAAATGTTCAGAAGATATTTTGTTAATGGGTTCCCGAGGGTAGGTGGAAGGGAAGTGATTTGTTAAGGAAGAGTTCAGAGTTGGATCAGATCTGTAGAGCCTGGTATGTCTTGAGATTTTCATGGTGGCTAAACTAAATAGGTAGAGGTTTATGGAATCATCCTGACAGCTCCTTAAGCTCTTCTTGGAGATGAGGATTTAAGCTTTGGTTTGGGGAGGGAGGGAAATTGACTGTGAGCAGGTAGAAGTCAGTGGGTTTCCTCTTCAGATGTGGCTCTAGTGATGTACAGAGAGGCAGTATGGGTGCCATCACTAGCACCAAGAATCTTCTACTAAGAATGATGTGGAGATGAAACTTTTCTTAGCTACATTACAATATAAAGATAGAAGTAAAAGAAAAATGATAGTAGTGGATATATGAAAAGAAGCTGCTAGAAGACCTGAAAATGGGGTTAAAAATTTAAATGCCTTTAGGAGATAAGCTGGTAAGAATAATTGTCCACGTAAAAGCAAGTTATAAAGCAACAGAGAATGATAGAGCCTGTGGATCTCCCTTTCTCTCTCTCTCTCTCTTTCTCTCTCTCTCTCTCTCTCTCCACATAGTTGGTAGATTTTGTTGTTGTTAGGTGTGGTTGAGTTGAGCTCAAGTTAAAGGGACTCTATATATTTATTCATAGGGTTTCAACAGCTGATTGTTTGGGGATTGCTTTGGGTGTGGGCTGCCAGATCCTTCTCCCATTTTTGCAGTGATGGGGATCAAACCCAGGACCTCAGAGAGCACAGAGCAGCACTCTATCAACTGAGCTAAACCCCAGCCCAGCAACAGATAGGTAGATTGTTTCTGTTGTTAGATGTTGTTGAGTTGGGTCTGACTCATAATGACCCTGTGCACAACAAAACAAAACACTACCCAACACTGTGCCATGCCCAGCACTAAGTCAGTGCACTTCTGCTACTCATAGAGTTATCAGTGTCTGATCATTTCAGGATTTTTTCTGGAGTGGCCTGCCAGGTCCTTCTTCTCTTTCTGTAGTGCTGGGTATTGAACCCAGGGCCTCAGAGCACATATATCAAGCACCCACCACCTGACATAAACCCCAGCCTCGATAAATAGATAGATAGATGGATAGATGATAGGTATATATATATATATATATATATATATATATATATATATATACATATATATACATATTATATGTATATATATACATATATATGTATAAATATAGATAATATAAATATAAATATAGATAATATAGATAAATATAGATATCGGTATATACACACATACAAACACACTTAGAGAGTGCCAAAGTATGTATACATATCTTTGGATGAAAACCTACCATTTTGCTGTTTTAAGAATCCCTTGTGTGCTTACTTTCATTTGATTAATGCCATGTTTTGAGCAAATATCACATTGCACATTGCCACCATATTTAATTCAACTTCAAAAAGTAATACATAGATAACATCTCTTAAAATGTATATACATATTTTTGCACCCCTAGTATGTATACATATGGAATACAAATTCAGTTCCTAAAAATATAATTTTGGCAGGTTATATCACACTTCCAGTGTATCACCACTGGACTGGAAGACTAATATTATCATACTTGATTACTATTAACTTTGTTGTAAAAGTTAAATGAGACTTGAATAGGAACTTATTACTGGTTAAAGTACACATAGAACACTCTGTCTAGCAGAACGGAGAGAAAGCATAAAGATTTTTCCTAAAAAAGCTGCACTCAACCTCAACAGATATGGGAAACAGGTTGTTGCTCCAGGATGAGGAAACCTAATACAGCTATAGAGTTTGGGTGTGAAAAGAAATTGAGACATTGGTTTAAAAGGATAAACAAGTACTTGTTGAAGGTAGCACAGACTGGTTTGTGAGACAGCACATGGGAAGATTCTAGAGTGTAAATAGGGAAAATTTGTAATACCTTAATGAGAACTGCCTTTTAGCATAAGGTCATGCAGATGATGATCTCTTAGAGCACGAGGAATAGGCTCCCCCAAGCCATCCTTGGATCATGGGAGTAACCAAGAACTGGAAAACATATAAGAATTAAGACAGAGGGGCTGTTTGAGGGAGACCTTAATTCTAGAAAGAGAAGAGAGTCACTAGACGGGCAATGGGGCAGAAATCAAAATGGAGATTTTGGTGAGAAATATTGGCCAACATATGACAGTGTTCTGGTATAATACAATTAAAAGGGCACAAAGAAACTCAGAACTCATTCCTAAAACTGTAAATCCAGTTAAAACACAATTTAATTTCAAATTCTGCTGATATTTTGGCCATGCCTTTCAAGATACTAGTTGAACCAATGAGGATTAATTTGTTGTTCTTATTGTTAGGTGCCAATGAGTCAGGTCAGACTCTTAGTTGTTTTATGTGCAACAGAATGAAACACTCTCCAATATTATGCCATGCTGAGCACTATGTCAGTGCTTCTCTGCTATTCATAGGGTTTTCATTGGCAGATTGTTTCCAGAGTGGATTGCCAGGTCCTTCTTCCCATCCTGCACCGACTGGTACTCTCAGCTGGTCTCTCATGCAAGGACTCACCAGGCTGACCCTGTTTAGCTTCTAAGATCAAATGGAATGGGATGCTGGAGATGATAGCAGTAAAGGCACTTTAGTAGATCTGAGTTAGAGACAGACTCAGCAAGGAAAAGTTCAGACTGGACAGAAGAGAGCTGAAAAGGGGCCAGAAAGCATGAAGGGAGGAGATTCTGGTAAGTTCAGGCAAAATTTTGTTAATTAAAAAAAATCTACTCACAAAGACTTTTTATTTATTGTTGGTATTACTTGGTTGTTGTCCAACTCATAGCGACCCTACATACAATGGTTGAAAACACTATTGTCAGTGCTCCTTTGCTATTCATAGGGTTTTCAATGGTGGATTTATTTTGGGGAGTGGGCTACTGGGTCCTTCTCCCAAGCCTACAGTATCTGGTGTTCCCAAGCTGTCTCCCATCCAAGTACTAACCAGGCCTGACTCTGCTGAGCTTCCTAGATCTGACAGGATTGACAGTGCTATGGCTGCAGGTTTTTAGACACACACACACACACACACACACACACACACACACATATATACACACACAAACATATATATGTATATATAGAAATATATATGTGTATATATAAAATATATATTTATATTTATTTATATATTATAAATATGTACTTATATATATATATTCTAGCTGAGATGGGAAAAGTATCAGGTGCTCACTGTAATGTTAACTCGACAAATCAGCTTGTCCACATGAAGTTTACTTCTCATCTAATTTCTGTGTCATGAGAGAACTGATATTGCAAAGATAAATTGAAATGTTCACATGGGACTCAGAGATCTATAACTCTGAAGAGATATACACAAATATTCCACCTGAATGTAGGAAGAGCTCCTATATCTTTCCCCTACAAGCTAAGCTGAAAGCTCCCCCAAAACTGTGAATTGTTAGACAGCTGACTTCTTTCGATGACTTCTGTGCCTCTTTCCTGAAGAGTTACCTTTTGTTACTCCAAGAACAAGTTCTCAGTATCTTTGGGTTGTGTTACACATAGAATTTAAATAATTAAAAAGGAAAACCTATAATGTAAGCTTTTTCTATTAATAGCCATAAAAGTCAGGAATACTTAAAAATATTTCAAAAGATAAAATGAGAAAATATGAGAAAATGTATGTCACTATCAAACGTCAGGTATCTTATACTTGCATCAAGAAAGAAACACTAATTTAGCAGCTAATTTTATATCTCAATAGTTATAAAGCTATGGTCTGCATAGCTGGCTCCTTTCTCTTCTTTCTTCCTCCTTTTCTTTACCTCATCATGCCAGACAGGAGCAGGTCAAAGAGAAAGTCTGTTTAAATCAAGGGGGTGGAGAAGACCCTGGAAGAATATTGGAACAGAGAAGACTTCAGAAATCCCCTGGTCTCACACTGTGAAGGGACTTGTGACTTTGGCTTTGCTGGAGTTATCTGAATCTCACACCTGAACAGGTGGCTTCTTTGGAGGTGCTATATACCTTTATGGGGTGGGGCCTTATGGATAACTATCTAAACTATCTAAAACATTTTACATGTAAGTAAAATAACACAGTGTAGAAATGAGATACAAGCAGTGGTGGTGTTGGTATGTGATGCCCTAGACTAACACCAGGGAGAACTTTTAGGCTTCCATTGTGTGAAAAATAAAGTGAAATAGGACAATAAGGCAATTTAAACACTTATTGATAGTGTGGGGAAAAGGAATTTAGAATCATCCCCAGGAATTCTGCCTTAGATAATGGGATGATGAGGACAGAAAACAAAAATGTTACCACAGGTAACTACAGAGCACTTTCATATTCCTTAACATTTCTGAACCTGTAAACTGATGTGCCAATGTGAGTTGCCACCACTTGTTGGCCTTTGCTTTTCTTTATAACTTGAAAAGTCTTTTTGATTCTGCTTATACTTTATGATCATGCCAAAACACTGGTTACAAACTTTATTGTTAAAAGAATCAAACTGTGGCTACCTTTTCATTCGTTACTCACAACCACAGACTGAGTTCATAAGGGCAGAGATAGAAGCCACGGCTGAGTAACCAAAGAATCTAGAGCTGGAGTCAGCAAATTGACTTGTCAGCATTCTTTTAAGGAAATCACCTGCTGGCTTATTAAAGTTAATTGCTTGCAGGTACTAGGTTTCTTAGAGCTATCAACATCACTGTGAGAGAAGTGATTAAGACTGCACTGGGAGCTTGGGAAAGCTGGGTGAGTGCTATCTCATGGGGCATCCTAGATTGGGAGGGGAGAGACTGTGTCCTACCTCCTCACTGTTTCTTTCCTTCTCTTTGTTCTTTCACCATCCTTTATTCTTCTCCCCTACCACATGCCAGTTTTTCTATATAATGTGTTAATTTTGCTCTTCTAATATTTGGCAGGCATTTATTAACCATTTATTAAGTGACTGGCAATTCCTAGCCCCTCGAAATACAACAATGATTAATAGCCTCTTCATGTAAGGTACTCTGAATCTAGAATAGGAGAAAGCCAAATGAAAGACCTATTATTACAATATTATGCTATAAATTCTAAAAACAGTATTTATACAGCATACTCTGGGAAAGTAAAGAGAGAAGGTATGTGGTGTATATATATGTTTATATTTTCTTGGTAATTTCCCAACTTTGAGGATTAGTATAAGATGAAAATATCTGCCTATATCAAAGTCCTCCCAAAGGAAGTTTATGCTAATGTGGGGGCTGGAGAGTTTGAAAGGAAAGTTGGATATAAACTCAGGCAAGATTTGATGTTGCAGTCTTGAATCTAAAATGTGTAGAGCAGGCTGGAAACTCAAACAGGATTCTATATTAGTCTTGAGGCAGAGTTATTCTTGGGGAAACTTCAGTTCTGTGTTCTTAAAGTCTGCAACTTGTTGAATAAGGCCCATCTATATTTTCAAGGGCTGGTTGTTGTTGTCAGGTGCTATCAAGTTGGTGTCCAACTCACAGCGACCCTATGTACAATAGGCAAAACAATGTTATTAGTGATTCTCTGGTATTCATAGAGTTTTCACTGGTTAGTTGATTTTTTGGAGTGGGTTGCCAGGTCTGTCTCCCAAGCCTACAGCACTTGGTGTTCCCAGGCTGTCTCCCATCCAACTACTAACCAGGTCTGACCCTGCTTAGCTTCTGAGATCTGATGGGATCAGATGGCTCAGTGGTAGAGCTGCAGGCATTTTCAAGGGTTGTTGTTAGATGCTGTCGAATCAGTGTACAACTCATATCAAGCCTATGTACAACAGGTGAAACAATTATTGTTAGTGCTTCTCTGCTATTCATAGGGTTTTCAATGGCTGTTCTTTGGGACTGGGTTGCCAGGTCCTTCTCCCAAGCCTGCAGCACCTGGTGTTCCTAGTCTCCCATCCAAGTACTAACCAGTCCCAACCCTGCTTATCTGCCGAGATCTGATGGGATCAGACGCCACAGTGGTATGGCTGCAGACTTTTCAAGGGTAGCTCTCTTTATTAAAGTCAACAGATTAATCACATTAACAGAATTCTTTCACAGCAACACCTAAACAAGTATTTGACCAAACAACTGGGCACCATAGCCTAGTCATGTTGATGTTGTTAGGTGCTGTCCAGTCTGGTCTAACTCATAGTGACCCCATGTAGAGCAGAATGAAACACTACTCAACATTGTGCTATGGACATGATTGTTTATGTTTGAGCCCATTTTTGCAGCCCCTGTTTTCTTCTCATTTTGAGTCATGTCACATCAGCAAATGGTAGTCCCAGGGGCTTTATGCCATCCCCCTCATTAAAGGAGACTCTATTTTGAGGAGGCAACTCTTCCCTAGTTTTCCCTTAAATGCATTGCAGCCTGGGGGCTCATTTTCCAGCACTATATTTGGCAATGTTTCTCTGTTATTCATAGGGTTTTCAATGTCTAATTGTTTCAGAAGTGGGCTGCTGGGTTCTTCTCCCTAGTCTGTCTTGGTCTGGAAGCTCAGCTGAAACCTATCCACCATGGGTGGCCCTGCTAGTATCTGAAATACAGGTGGCATAGCTTTCAGCATCAAAGCAATACACAATCTCCCACAGCGTGAGAAGCTGTCAAACAGGTGAGGGAGACAAGTTGATACATAAAGTTAACGATCACACTGCCTGTGTGTGGAAGCTATCCTCTACAAATTTGCTTTCCCTTTCCTATCTGCTTCACATGTATGGCTCCAGAGAAACCAAAGTTTATAATGGTGATGCTCCATGAGAGTGTTTTGGCTCAAGGATAATGAATTAATTAATAACTATACCATGGAAGGCCTGCAGCGGTAGCCCTGTGGCATTCGATCCCATCAGATCTTGGAAGCTAAGCAGGGTCGGGCCTAGTTAGTACCTGGATGGGAGACCGTCTGGGAACACCAGAAGCTGTAGGCTTGGGAGAAGGACCTGGCAACCCCCTCCCAAAAAATCAATCTGCCATTGAAAACCCTATGAACAGCAGAGAAGGACTGACAATAGTGTTTCCCCTGTTATACAGAGGGTCACTATGAGTCTGATACCGACTCGACGGCACCTAACAACAACAACAATACCATGGAAATCAACTAGGAAAGTATGCTGTTTTATTGTTAAACTTTTATTAAGCATTAAAACATAAAACATTAACTATAAATCTCTTGAAGTATAACTATGCCTGTCTTCACCTGAATCTCAGTAAAAATGAGCCTTCCTTTTTAATATAAGAGTCTTGCAACTGGATGTCATGGCAGATGTCTGTAATCCTAGCTGCATGAAAGGACTAGGCAAGAAGATTGTAATTTCAAGGTTTGAGGGAACCTGCACAATTTAGTGAGATCCTTTGTCAAAATATAAAAGGTTCTGGGGTGTAACTCAGTTGTAGAATGCATGCCTAGTCTATGTGAGGCTGTGGGTTTGATCCCTGAGTACTGCAAAAAAAAAAAAAAAAAAAAGTCAGAGTCTTGCAACAGAGGGGAAAGGGTGAGGGAGTGGAGAGTATTTTGGTAAGTAGACAAGAAAAGGATATCTTTATTCTGGTGAAACAAAGTGAGTGAGGCACTGCAAATGTATAAAAGTTCCAACCAGTAAATATGGTAGAGTTAACTCCTTTGTATAGCACCTTAAATCTGAACAGTGTTCCTTTGGTTTTGGCTAGGATGAAGACCCTGAACACTTAACTAATACCACAGTTAGATCCAAGGAAAAGGTTCTCTGCCCTGGGTCCTATGTATTAGAGGACCTTACATGTCACAAATAATTATGAATGCCTCTACTACTTGTTATCAGAACTGGTTTAGTGAAATCTATAATCCTAAACATCTACTCTCAGGATTAACATTATTCAAGCTCCAGGAAAATGTTCCTCATCTTTTCCAACATGCTAAAAGCAAAAGAAAATTGAGCCCTAATGCTCCAAAAATGTATAGTCTACGTTACTATTGGCATCAGAGATGAACGTTTTAATTGGAGGTATGAGGGCAGGGACAGCTGGGTTATGAGCAGTGTAAGAGAAAAAAATAAATTATTTTCAAAGTCTCTCTTCTAGAATGAATGCACCAAATCATGGCATAACCAAGGGTTCTTTTCACAGTTAGCTGAGTATCAATTTTCTTGCTTCTGTTCATGGTTTAGTGTTGGATTTGAAGGTCCACACAAATGTCCATGATGACTGAGGTACACTTTAGATTACTAAACAGTTCATATTACTCCTGAATTTTTATATATGTAGGACTAGAGAACACATGGATCAAATGTGATACTGGTTCTTTTATTTGCTAGCAAATGGATACCAAATGTTAAATGAGGCAAAATTAAAAGAGAAAATGTCAGATTTAATGAAACAGACCCTAGTTTAAACTGCTATTCATTATATGCATAAGACTTCTTAACTTAATAGGTAATTTTGGATACTTCAAAAAATACTTCAAAAATTTGACTGTATGTGTCTGTCAGCTTGTCCTGCTGTTGGAAGTTAAAGTCCCTGGTACTTCCTTTGGCTGGTCCCTCCTGACAATATGTCCAAAATACTTAAGATGCAGTCTAGCCATCCTTGCTTCCAAGGAACACTCTGGTTGCACTTCTTCTAGGACAGATCTGTTGGTCCTTTTGATTCTTCTAGGACAGATCTGTTGGTCCTGGGTATATTCAATATTCATCTCCAACATCTTAATACAAAAGCATCAATTCTTCTTCTGCCTCTTGCATTCAACATTCAGTTTTCAAAAGCCTATGATGCAACTGAAAATACCATGGCATGAGTCAGGTGCACCTATGTTGTCAGTGTAAGACCTTTACTTTTCAATACTTTGAAGAGGTCTTTTCAACAGCTTTTCCAATACAGTGTGTCTTTTGATTCCTTGACTGCTGCTTCCAGTGGGTGTTGATTGTAGAACCAAGTAAAACAAAATCTTGGACAATCTCAATCTTTTCTCCATTTATCATGAAGTTGCTTACTGACCTAATTGTAAGGATTTTTGTGTTATGTTGAGATGCAACCCATACTGAAGGCATGGTTTCTTGATCTTCATCAGTAAATATTTCAATACCTCTCCACTTTCAGCAGGCAAAGTTGTGTCATCCACGTAATACAGGTTGTTAATAACTCTTCCTCCAATCCTGATGTCACATTCTTCTTCATAAAGTCCAGCTTCTCAGATTATTTGCTCAGCATAGAGAATGAAGAGGTATGGTAAAAGGATACATCTCTGACCCATACCTTTCCCGACTTTAAACCAAGCAGTGTTTCCATGTTCTGTTTGAACAACTGCCTCCTGGTCCATGTACAGATACCTCATGATTACAATTAAGTGTTGTAGTTCCCATTCTTTCAATGTTATCCATAATGTGTTAATGACAAATCAATAGTATAGGAACAGCAATGGTACTAGATGACTGAAAACTGGCAAATTGCCAGTTACTACATTTAAAATTCCATAGCAATATGGTTTTTCTAATGATGAGATGGCAATGTTTTATGAGTAACCATAATAACAAACATAATTCATAAACATTATATATATCGTAAAATTTATATCTCTTACCTTTATTTTTATCAAAATCATGTTGCTATAATCAAAATTTTAAATTTATCTTTTGACAATAATAATCCATAGAATTTAAAATAAAATACAATTTTATTCAAATGATAGAAAATGTAAATATATTTTACTAAAATCTAGTTAAATGTGAAAAATCAAAATAAAATTACTTTTATCTTCAAATTTTTTCTGTTGTTGTTGGGTACCATTGATTTAGATCCAACTATGTTGTTGTTGTTGTTAGGTGCCATCGAGTCAGTATCCGACTCATAGGGACCCTCATAGGGTTTTCAATGGCTGACTGTTTCGGGATTGCCTTGGGAGTGGATTGCCAGGTCCTTCTCCCATTTTTGTGGTGCTGAGAATTGAACTCGGGATCTCAGAGACTGCAGCACAGTGCTCTACCAACTGAGCTAAATCCCAGCCCCCTACTATAGTGACCCTATATGCAACAAAATGAAACATTACCTAACACTGTGCCATGCAAATGATCTTTTTATGTTTGAGCCCAGTGTTACAGTCACTATGTTTCTTCTCATTTACAATCAACACCCACTGGAAGCAGCAGTCAAGGAATCGAAAGACACACTGTATTGGAAAAGCTGTTGAAAAGACCTCTTCAAAGTATTGAAAAGTAAAGATCTTACACTGACAGCATGGGTACACCTGACTCATGCCATGGTGTTTTCAGTTGCTTCATAGGCTTTTGAAAACTGGATGTTGAATGCAGGAGGCAGAAGAAGAATTGATGCTTTTGTATTAAGATGTTGGAGATGAATATTGAATATACCCAGGACCAACAGATCTGTCCTAGAAGAATCAAAAGGACCAACAGATCTGTCCTAGAAGAAGTGCAACCAGAGTGTTCCTTGGAAGCAAGAATGGCTAGACTGCATCTTAAGTATTTTGGACATATTGTCAGGAGGGACCAATCCTTGGAGAGGACATCATGTTTGGGAGAGGGGCAAGTCAACGAAGAAAAGAAGATCCTCAACTAGATGGATTGATACAATGGCTGCAACAGTTGGCTTAAGATAAAGATCCTGTAAATGGCACAGTGTTGGGGACTGTTTCATTCCATTTTACATAGGGTTGCTATGAGTTGGACGTGTCTCCAGGACACCTAACAGTAGCGACAACAACAACAATCTTTTATTATTATTATTTTAATGTACAACTTACTCAGTTCTAGTATGATGCTTCGATACATACATATGATTGTACATTGTTTATGTTTACCTCCCTCATTATACTCTCACGATCTGCCTCCCCCATTCCCTCCATCCCAGCA
Organism: Pedetes capensis; assembly: GCA_007922755.1. Classification (NCBI taxonomy): domain Eukaryota; kingdom Metazoa; phylum Chordata; class Mammalia; order Rodentia; family Pedetidae; genus Pedetes; species Pedetes capensis. Next base: position 121,912 of record VMDO01002071.1, read on the forward strand.
ATAGTTGGCCTTTTACTTGCATGTCTTGTTTGCATGTGTGTGTCTATTGATTGATCATCTCCCAATTTTGACTTAATGACAGAATATGTGGTATTTTCTTCCTTTTCTCTATTTAACCTTTCTTCTTGTCCCTTCCTCCTCCTTTTTAGTTAGTCATGTTTCCCTACATAGGCCCTTTCTACTTTCATGTATATGTTTTAACATTGAATATATATTGAAGTATAACATCCAGTATGAGAGAAAACATATTTGTCTTTCTGCATCTGGCTTATTTTGCTTAAAATGATGATCTCTAGTTCCATTCATTTTCCAGACAGTGCCCTAATTTTGTCCTTCTATATTATTGAATAAAACTCCATGGTGTATATATGCCACAATTTTTTTATTCATTCGTCTGTTAATGAACTACTAGGTTGATTCTGTATCATGGCTCTGGTGAATAGCGTGAATAACACCACTATAAAGATAGATGAATAGGTATCTCTGTGGTATATTTACTTATATTTCTTTGAGTACATACACAGTTATATTTCTTTGGCTATATAAATGGGACTTTTTTTTTTTTTTTTTTTTTTTGCAGTACTGGGGGTTGAACTCAGGACCTTGCACTTGCATGCTTTCCAAGTGCTGTACCACCGAGCTGCACCCCCAGCCCATTTTTTATAATTTTACTTTTTGAGACAGGGTCTTGCTAAATTATGCCAACTGCCTCTGATCTTGAACATGTGATCTTCCTGCCTCTGCCTCCAGAATTTCTGGGATTACAGGCGTGTGCCACCCTGCCTGGCATGCAAGATTGGTATTTGTATGGGAGAACAGTGTTAGGACATGTTTTATTGAAGTTTCTTATTTTTATTTATAACTTTGAAATACTTAGACATATGATATATGGTTCCCCATTTGTACTGTAGTCTTAGGTTTTGCATATTTAGACGTGAACACTGCTAAACAACTGAGTGAACATCTAGAAGGAGCCTTTGATATCCTCAAGGAGTTACAACTATTCCAACAGATGTATGAAACTCTCTAACTCTTGAATTAGGGGTGGGAAGATGGAGGCAGGACAAGAAGTACCATTTCTGTCTTTTCTTTTACCTCCTTGCACCCAGTAAACATACTTCATTTCTTTTTAAAGAGCTAAATGCATGAAAATGTTAATTCAGGAAATTTATGTAGGTGGACCTGGGAGAACTAGAATAGAGTACAAGTAAGTTATTGAAATTAGCCCTCAGAAATCATTCTGCAAGAGAGGACTTTTGGACTGGGTCTGGAAAGATGAATAGAACTCCTCCAGGTGGATAAATTCTGTGTAGGTAGAAGTACACTAGGAAAAGGCATAAAAAGCAAGTTTTATTCATAATATTTCAAAACATTCCTATGACTAAAACACTAAGTGGGTTGGAGGAAAAGAAAATAGAGGAACTGAGATATCATGGCAAAAAGGGCATTACATGTCTTCCTAAGCATGGATTTTATCTTTGAGCTGGAAGAGACTCCCACAGGAGAAAGTTCATCAAAGAAGTTATAAGCAAGAAAGTGGCCGTGGGTTTTGCTTTTTAAAAATATTATTTTAGAACCTTGGCTTTCAAACTTTAGCATGCATGATAATCACTTAGAAGGCTCTTTGAAACACAGATGTCTGAATCCCACCCTCTAGAGTTTCTGACTCAGTTGTTCTGGGGCAGAACCCAAGAATATGTGTTTCTTACAATTCCTGAGGCATGCGATGCTGCTGATATAGAAACTGTATTCTAAGACCAAGCAATAAAAAACATAAAGTGAATGGTGAACTGTTAAGGGAAGTGCAGCTTCTGTGAGTAGACTAGATAGGGGATTATTGTGAGAGATCAGACATAATACTGAGAGTATTAGAGAAGTAGTTATCAAAGTTATAAGTAAGAGTTTTAAGAACTAGTGACTTGAATTTTAAGAGTCTAGGTAAGGAATAGATATTGAAGATGACTCCCTGTCTGGCTTATTTGTCATTGTATGTATGAAAGAGCCTGAGTTTGTAATCTAGAGAGAGAAAAAAATGGAGAAAGAAAATTAAAGATTTCTATGTTAATTTAGTAATTGATGTAAGGTTCAATTTAATTTTATATCAAGTTACCACCCTGGTCACCTAACTTTGGATGTACCAACCCAAAGAAGAGGGAAAATTATTCACCAGTAGAATAGCATTGGCTCCCTTAGTACAGAATATATCATCTCCATTAGCAAAGGTTTGAGGTAAATATTAACATGCTAATATGCCATTCATCTATTACAGTCAACACACCTCACAATTGTATCACTTTGGATGCAGTTATGGATTAATCTTTTTGGAGATTGTTTCAAGCATATAACTTAATCCGTGCCTTACAAAATAGAACTGTCAGAATAAGAATGTTTATGTATTATGCTCTGTTATGTGATTTTTCTCACCTGTGTGTCTTTATTCTTTTTAAATATTACTTTAGGTTTAGTGAAATTGATATTACTTGACTTCACAGGAGGAAGGTAAAAAGTCTCTTAATATTTGCATAGATCAGTACATGAGTATGTATATACACACACACATATGTATATATACATATACATATGTATATATACATACTCATGTATATATATGGAGCCTGCAGCAGTAGCCCTGTGGCATCCGATCCCGTCAGATGTCGGAAGCTAAGCAGGGTCAGGCCTGGTTAGTACCTGGATGGGAGACCACCTGGGAACACCAGAAGCTGTAGGCTTGGGAGAAGGACCTGGCAACCCCCTCCCAAAAACCAATCTGCCATTGAAAACCCTATGAACAGCAGAGAAGCACTGGCAATAGTGTTTTCCCTGTTGTACAGAGGGTCGCTATGAGTCGGATACCGACTCGACAGCACCTAACAACAACAACATATATATGGAGGCTGCTTCTTTCATTTGTATAACTCTGCCAAAGCTATAAGCCAACATAACAAGCTCTTAAGTGAAATACTTTATATTTTCCAACCTTCAAAAATAGATCCAGACAACAAAACTTATGAATATATATAGGCTTGTTGTTAGGTGCCCTTGAGTGGATGTCCGACTCATAGCAACATTATTGTCCTTTCTTCTCTGCTATTCATAGGGCTTTCAATGGTGGACTGATTTTTGGGAGTGGGTTTCCAGGTCCTTCTCCCAAGCCTACACTATCTGGTGTTCCCAGGTGGCTTCCCATCAAGGTACTAACCAGGTCCAATCCTGCTTAGCTTCTGAGATCTGACCAGACTGGACACCACAGTGCTACGGCTGCAGGCATATGTAGGCTTTACCTTTTAAATTTGACAACACATCAAAATGGCTGGAGTTGAGTATCATTTATTCAGCATCTCTGGGATTTTGGTTGATATATCTGTGGTGATGAATCATAAAATGCAGACATGGTTCATATTTCTTAGGTTATTTCAGTGAAATAATTAATAAGGTATTAAGGTACATTTTTCCATAATTTGTATTCCGTTGGCAATAATAATTTAAAGGATTAAAATATAAAACAGTTGTCCTCAAATGTTAAAAATTTAAACATATTTATATAAAAATGTTTACTCAAGAAAATATAGTTAAAAATAAAAATTATTTTTGTTTTTAAACATATTTTCAATATAATTTTAAATGGCCAAATAAAGTACAAAATATAATTAATGGCCAAATAACCCAAATAAAATACAAATTGTAATTAATGCATAACAACTTTCAAAATAAAAATTACTTAAACTAAAAATTATCTAAATTGTTTTTCTGTACTATAGTGTTTAGTATCTATTTAAATACTGATATAAAGAATTGATATTGTACTTCATGAATGATGTTTAACCCCACATATATAAATATTTGAGAGTAATACAAATTGCTTAATATCATAATAAATTTCTCAGTCACCATGTGAACTATTATAACAGCTATTGGTATTTCTGAAACAAAGGATTAGAACACGGAAAGAAAATGGATACTCTGCTCACCCGGGACAAGATACAGAATGTGAGAAAATACTGCACTCATTTGAGAGGATAATTTGATATGTTCATTAATTTGTTGTTTTCCCTAAGCACTTCCACTGCTCATACTTTCTCCGCAATGGGAAACAGTGTCCTCCTTCAACCTAGGCGACAACAGAACACCCAAACTTTCGTGTTGTTTGGGCATACTCATTTTTACTATTTGTTTAGACATTAAGGAAATGGACAACAAATGTGGAGAAACATTTCTGCAGGACCTGAATGTTGTTATTCAGGGAAGCTGATGTTTAAATACAAAGGGATACAATTCCATATCACAGAGAATGTTGTGAAAGAGGATTTTTAAGTGCAAAATATGAATACTAGTACTCTAGACATTTTAACAGAGAAAAGTACTAAATTATAACTTTCTTTTTCTCAGCACCTTTCATTTGATTCCATTTCCTTCCATGAGTATCAATTTCATAGAAATACCTGTTATTTGGTGCAATAGGTGCTCTCAGTAGCTATTCAAATTAGAAAAATCAAATAATAGATATAATTTAAAGTATAGGAAGGCCCTAGAAAGTTTGGAGTTGAGAGTAGGAGAGGAGGGTAGAGACACTGGCCTAAAAGAGGAGCATGCAGTGAAGACATGTTAACTGGGCATGTACAGGGGGCTGTGGGACAGGAAGGAGGGTTTCTTGCTCTGTTTATTCTGCTATAACAAAATACCATAGTCTGGATGACTAGTTAACAGTGGAAATTTCTCACAGTTCTGGAAATTGGGAAGTCCAAGATCAAGGCAACAGCAGATTCAGTGTCTCATGAAGGTCCAGGCATTCTTGATAGCCTGCTCCCTGTACCCTCACATGGTGGAAACTGGTAAGGATCACTCTTTGAGAAGGGCACCATCCCTTTCATGAGGGCTCCTAGGACCTGATCAGTGCCCAAAAGCCTTATCTCTAAATGCCATCACTTTAAGAGTTAGGATTTCAATATATGAATTTTGAAGGGACACAAACATTCACACAATAGAGGAGAAGGGAGAAAGGACAATGGTAGGTGGGTGAAAATGGAAAAAGAACAGTGGTAGGTGGGTGGAGATGGAGAAAGGAGGAAGAGGAAGAGAATATAAGAAACAAATAGAGAAGGGTACAGGGAGAATGGCGATTAGGAATGGTGATATATTTACAAGAAATAGCAAGGAGTCCCCTGTCACAGGAAACGAAGGAGACAGTAACAGTATTTGAAGACAGTGATATCAAGGAACAAATGAGATGAAATAAGGCCTTGCATTTTTAGTATCTCGAATGATATGGGGTATGCTGAGTTTCATTGACAGGATTGACTTGCGTATTAAATGATGATTCAGACACTATTTGGAGAAGCAAATACCGGTAAGCAAGGGTGGCTTACAGGAGAGTCTAGATTACCATGAGTTGATCCCAGACATAACATAGTGAGACTCTAGTTTGGACTTGAGAGATTCCAGCACAGTGATAGTGTATGATGACAATGTTGCCAAGACATAATCCATCAATAGAAGACCAAAAACTTAATGCTGTGAGAATTGAGCCTCCAATTCAGGGAGACATTTTCATTAATTTCTTTAATGGAGATCTTTATTGCTCACAGTTAGGACAAAAGCCAAACAACAAAAAGTCCTGCAAGGTGCCATGCTTAGAAACACTTAAAGTATCAATAGAATTAATATTATTAAAGAAGAGAAATCCTCTAGTTTGAGTTATTTTGCAACCAAAATCAAAAAAAGAAAGAATGCACCAGTTATTAAAAGGAGAAATGTGTAGTGATGCAATTGCAGGAATGCAGGTGAGGTTCCTTCTGTTTAATACTAATAGAGACAGAACTCACTTTTATAGGACTTTGCAACTGGATGAGGAAGGAAAATAAAATATTGGGCAGACACAAGCATCTGAGGCACTCAGATCACAGCAGCCTGCTAGGTTTGTGTTTTTCAGGCCTACCATAAGAGCTAAAATGTTTTACCTTGAGGGTTTCAGAAAGAGGTTAGAGAATTCCCTTAGAGCATATGAAGGACTCTTAGTTAAGGTATTAGTATACTCATAAAAATTTACTTAGAGTTTTCTATCACAAGTATCCAGCTTTTCCCAGGGAGACCATGAGAGTGGTTCCTAGATGTTAAAAGAAAGTAAAGAAATAAGAAACAAGTATATGGATAATTCTATGCTCTACACAATTATTATATAGACATAATGTAAAGATATATGCTTATCTAGCACAGACAGCTTAATGTGAGGTGTGCTATCTATTTGTATTAGAGGAAATATAAAATAAAATCAGCATGAAAAATGTATTGCTCAATTTTAAATGTGGTTTGCATTTTGCTACTATAGAGTTCCATAGAAAAATGACTCATTCTGGTATGTCATACCATCTGTAAGTCAATGAGAATTGACAATGCATTAAAATGTGTTTTGCCATGATATGTGTGTGTGTGTGTGTGTGTGTGTGTGAGAGAGAGAGAGAGAGAGAGAGAGAGAGAGAAAGAGAGAGAGAGAGAGAGAGATTATTTGATTTAATATTTATTAATAGCTTCTCCACATTTTGATATTTGGAGAAAAATTGTTAATACCTTACAGCTAAAGTTAGACATTCCTAAAGCTAAGATTAACCAGCATCTTGCAGAGTACTGAAATAGCAGAACCAAAAGGACTTTTGGACAATAAGTCTTACTCAATATGCAGCTCACATGTTTGCCTCTCATTCAATTCCTTCCCCTTCTCTCATCAAGAACTAGATAATCCTGTGCAGTAAAACCTCCTAGGGGAAATCACTGATATAATTTTGAAGTATGTCAGTTTTTGAGCATTTCTTTCATTTGTCGTGAATCTCAGTTTGCATCACATGTTTACTGTTTAGCATTTGAGCATCTGCATAGGACTCATCACCATCTTTCTCTTTCTAAGATTTTCAGCACATTTGTGGCTAATAAAAATAAAGTTGGATGATATAAACAAACATATTGGTTTTATTTCAGCTCTACCAGTGTTGGACTGTGATGCGATTTGAATATGAAATGCCTCCCTCAGTCTCATGTAGTAGGGGCTTGTTTCTAGCTGATGGGCTTTGGGGAAATGACTGGATCCTGAGGGCTCCAACTTAATGGATTAATCCCTTGGTGAATTCATAATATGGTGGTATTATTGGGAGATAGTAAAAGTAGGATGTGGGCCTTAGTAGGAGGAAGTGTTTCATCGGAAGCATGTCTTTTGCAGCGATATCTTGTGTTGGATCCTTTCCCCTATACCTTTTTCCCTGCTGCTTGCCCTCTACAAAGTGAGTAGCCTCTGCCATATGCTCCTGCTACTTCACCATGGGCCCAGAATCAACAGAACCAAAGACTATAGACTTGAAACGTCTGAAAGCCAAAGCTAAAATGAATTTTCCATCCCTTAAGTTGGTTTTCTCAGGTATTAAGTCACAACAATGATAAAATTAACTAACACAGTCCCTAATGAAAGGGCATTAGAGAAGTTTTTTTAAAAATTTTTCTTTATTTTTTTCGGTACTAGGGGTTAAACCCAGAGTCTTGCGCTTGCATGCTTTGTAAGTGCTGGACCACTGAGCTGCACCCCCAGCCTACTTTTTTTTACTTTTTTGAGACAGGGTCTTGCTAAATTATGCCTCTGGTCTTGAACTTGCAATCCTCCTGCTTCCGCCTCCCCAGCCCCTGGGATTACAGGCTACAGGCATGTGCCACTGAACCCTGCTTGAGAAGTTTATTTTTGATATGAGGGAAGCTCTAGCTTAACAAAGACAGGAGAAACCAGAAAAGATGGCTGAGGATGGAGCATGTGGGAAGCAATCAAAAAGAGGGGAAGCCTTCAGCCAACTATTCTAAATAGTAAAACTATTAAAAAAGCAAGAACTGTAGAACTATGGAAAGGCTGACCAAACACTCCTAACTTAAAGTGATCAGGGAAAGCAACACAGGGAAGCACAAAGAAAACAGGAGCAGATTAAATGACAGAAGGTGTAAATGACTTAGAATGATAGATCATTATTTAAATCCATACATTTCTTGAATTTCATGATATGTAGCTGGCTTATTTATATTGTTTAAATTATTTCTCAAATTTCTGAATCTAAAGTTGGGATGTGTTTGTGTTTTTTATCTTGCTAAAGTTTCCTGAAGAGACTGTGTATTCCAGGTGCATAAAATCACTTTGAGGCTTGTATCATTTGGTGGAAAGCACTACTATTTTCACTAAATATAAATGTTTGTAAGAGTAGGTATTGACATTACCTGCCTCTTGTGGCTCTTGTGGCTCCTTGGTTGTTCAACTAGAAGAAAATTACATGAACTGATAATATTGTTTATTTTTTCTTGTTTGTTTGCAGTACTGGGAAACTGAACCCAGGGACCTCCACCACTGAGCTGCAGCCAAAGCCCCTTTTATATATTTTATATCGAGAGAGAATATCACTAAACTGTGCAAGATGCCTCTGGCCTCAAATTTGCATCTTCCTGCCTCTGCCTTCTGAGTTGCTGAGACTACAAGAGTGTACCACTAGGAGCCTAGTTTAATATTGTTTTTCCTTAAGTTTCAACAACAAAGCTTAGTAAGTTTAGTGATATATTTCTAAAGTATTTTACAAATAGGAAAGTAACATGGAAAGAAGTGGTAGCATTTGCAACATTCCTGATGGAAACAGAAGTTCAAAAGTCTAATTGTAACAAATGTACAACAGTTTTAAGATTTTTAATTTTTTTTTTTTTCAGTACTGGGAGTTGAACACAGGACTTAGTGCATGCTAGTCAGGTGCTCTGCTACTGAAACACATACCCAGCCCTTTTTAAATGGTTTTATTTATTTATTTTTTATATGGGGTTATCAGTAAGTTATACAGGCTGCCTCAAGCCTAGAATTCTCCTAACTCAGCCTCCCAAATAGCTATGATTAAGCATGTTCCACACAGCCTGGTTTAAGATATTTTTAGCCTTGCATTACAAATATCTTGAACGGTTATTTCTTACCTCAAAATACATTTAATTATAATTTGACATATTTTAAAATGAATTCTGAATATGTGTTCAGGATATATATTTATAGAGAAAACCTCAGGAAATAAAACATTAAAAATTTTGCTGGGTACCATGGCACGTGCCTGTAATATCAGTGATTTGAGGCGCTGAGGCAGGAGAATTGCAAGTTTGAGGCCTGAGGCAGCCTGCATAGTATAGAGAGAAACTGTTTCAAAATAAAAAATAAAAAAGGGGGCCGGGAGTACAACTCAGTGGTGAAGCATTTGCCTAGCATGTGTGAGGCCCTAGGTTCAACCCCTGAAGTACTGTTAGAAATAATTTTTTAAAAAACTCTGACTGCTTAAGGAGCTACGTGTATTTTCTAAACTCATTTTACCTTACTGTTGAATATTTCTTCACAAAAGAATTTATTATACCCCAAACAATGTAAGCTATTTCATCATTCTGTCAACAGAGCATACCATTAGTGATTTTTTTTCAGTTATAAAAGTGTTTTCTCAAAATGAATAAAAAGTCTAACTTTTAGGCTACAGCAGTCCCTTGACTCTTTTCTCATTTACAATGTAAATAGTTTTAAATATGTTAAATCAGTGTTAATGATGTAATTGCCTTTGTAGAAGAAGGGGTAAAAAAAAAATGTGATTCTGTTTTGACTTTGAGATGGGATACAGAAAAAGAACTACAGGAGACATCTTCCAAACTGGGTCTGTCAGTTACTGGTATTGCCCTAAATGAATCTGTTAATGTTTCAGGATCTCAGTTCTCATGTCTGTTAATGAGACTGTTTATCAGATAGATTCTGAGAATCTTCCCAATTTAATGTTAATACACTTGGCCCTAATCTTAAAGGAGGGGCTCATAGACACATGACTTTATTTTTATTACTACTTTACTGGGGGAGAGAACAGCATGTCATACCATTAGCAGCTATCTTAATATCTAATAAATTGGCTTTTCTAATATCATTGTGCTTTCTTCCTCACTAGAACAGTGAAATTTTAGGTTAGGGCTGTGATTTGATTATTAAAGAAAACTTTGGTGAGGGTTTTAACCAGCCATAGGTATTGGTACATATTCAAATGTTTTACTATGTAGAAGCTATATTTTATAAGCCCAGAAAGCCTAACCAGTGGACATTGAAATCCCCATGTCTATGGATTTATAGATTAGTTGATCTGATGTTGATTCTAATTTGTAATAAAGAGCAATATCTTTGGTATATTCCACACTTTTGTAGGCAATATAAGTGAGTGTAGAAGTAATGAGAGGGAAACAATTTTTATGTAGGTAAAGGTAGTCATAAACACAGGTATTTTAAAAATATGACTCACTTTTAGCCATTTTGGAGCTGTCTAATTTATGGGGGGGGTTTCTAGATTGCAAAGGGATGAAGATCACTAATCTATTTTTTTCTGACATTTACTGAGATTCATTGTCCTTTCTAGTTTTTCGTCAGACTTTTTGATATTCGCAAGCCAGTGCTTCTGTCGTACATCACATCCATGAGGTAATAAGTATAGAATCAAAGCTAAATGGAGCTGGGGAAGAAAAAAAACAGCAGAAATAGAAAAAGGAAAAAAAAACAAAGCACATGGGTTGATATTTTGAAAGTACTATCTCACCACACAAAGAGTAATTCTATAAGTGGAGTCTGTTTCCATGGAAGTGATGAATTCCTGATTAAGGAAGCAGAGGCTGACACTAGTTAGAAGATTTTTGCATTGCCTAGATTTTTAGACATAAACTTTTAAGTCCTTGCAGGCTTGAAATTCATTGACAGTTATTATTATTTTTTTTTATTTAAAAGATCTTTACCTTTCCTGGATTTTTCCGCCAGCTTTCTGGCTCCTTGTTGTGAGTGTCTTTCCCTCCCCCAAACTCATGTTGAAGCCTTAATATCTAGTACCTCAGAATATGATTATATTTGCATATGAAACCTTTAAAGAGGTGATTAAGATAATACAAGGCTGTTAGAGTGGACCTTACTCTGATATAACTGATATCCTTACAAGAGGACGAAATTGGGACATACAAAGATACACCAGGGTTGTATGTAAGCATTAAGGAAAGCCTTTATGAGAGTAGAGTAGGAATGCAGCCAACTACAAGTAAAGGAGAGAGATTTCAGAAGCAACTATATCTGCCAGTATTTCACGTTGGACTTTTAGCCTCTAGAATTGTAAGAAAACGAATTTATGTAGTTTAAAATATACCTGCCTGCAGCCATTCCACTGTGGCGTTCAATCCCATCATGTCTAGGAAGCTAAGCAGGGGTGGGCCTGGTTAGTCCTTGGATGGGAGATCGCTTGGGAACACTAGGTACTGTAGGCCTGGGAGAAGGACCTAGCAACCCACTCATGAAAAACATTCAGCCATTGAAAGTCCTATGAATAGCAGAGAAGCACTAACAGTACTATTTTGCCTGTTGTACCTAGAGTCACTATGAGTAGGATACGGACTCCATGGATCCTAACAACAACAACAACAACAACAACAAAATACACATTTTTTTTTTTTACTGCAGTCCTTGCAAACTAAGACACCTCTGTATGAGTGTCACATCAGAATATTTCTCAGTTTGGGGCCTTTTATACATACCTTGCCATAATCAGGGCAGCATCCTGTCAGAATGATGTTCAGTATTACTGTTGAGTATGTTTTGCAATTAGTGGCAATAGTCATTTCCAATATATTCTTGAGATTATACTGTTCTGTAAAACTTATTTTTGTATTTTATAGTTCTTTAGAAAACAAAACTATGTAAAGGCCCTAGGCTGACTTTGACATTGTAACAAATAGGAAATTAATTGGTGAAAATTCCATACCAATTAAAACTTAATATACCAGAATATCCCTAAGTAAATCTACAATAACAATATTTTGACATATTTCAAAATTGCTTGGTACAACTTTTTTTCAAAGGGGGTATAAAATGAAGACATGGAAAGTGTTGTTTATAGTGATTGACTACATCCATAGTAGGTGCCTAGTGAGTTAACACCAACTGGCCCAGGAATTTATTTTTGAAATAGCTAGCTGCTTTAACATCTTATTTCTTCTTTATCATCTGTGTACTTTTCCTTGAACAGATTGATACTCTGAGTTTGTTGCTTTTCTATTAAAAGAAGTGCTTCTAATGTAATCTCCAATTTATAGGTGTAATCTTCAGGGCATTTGGTGTTCTTACTGGATTGCAATCAATGAGAAAGACATTGCTGGATTCCTACAACCAAGATTAGCAACCAGGGAAGAAATCAGCAGTTATTTAAATTCTACCTTCTAGAGATCCTGAACCATATATAGAATGTAAGAGTGAGCCCTGGCATCATAGAGTTTAAGATCTACTTAGGAATATAAGATATGGAATATCAAAAGGTAATCATTACACAAGATTGTAAGAGTGGGGAAACCTAAAATATGATGTGGCCATCCTCTGTTATATATTAATTTGATAAACTGTTCTTTCTCCACACATGATATATATGGTGGTGGTGGTTGTTGTTAGGTGCCCTCCAGTGATGTCCAACTCATAGCGACCCTTACAGGATTTTCAATGGCTGATTGTTTCGAGATTGCTTCTCCCATTGTTGTGGTGTTGGGAATAGAACTAAGGAACTCAGAAACTGCAGAGCAGTGCTCTACCCACTGAGCTAAATCCCAGCCCATATAAGATGTTGTTGTTGTTGTTAGGTGCCGTCGAGTCGGTATCCGACTCATAGCGACCCTCTGTACAACAGGGGAAACACTATTGTCAGTGCTTCTCTGCTGTTCATAGGGTTTTCAATGGCGGATTGATTTTTGGGAGGGGGTTGCCAGGTCCTTCTCCCAAGCCTACAGCACCTGGTGTTCCCAGGCGGTCTCCCATCCAGGTACTAACCAGGCCCGACCCTGCTTAGCTTCCAAGATCTGACGGGATCGGATGCCACAGGGCTACAACTGCAGGGATATAAGATGTAGGAAGCCTAAATACGTATGAATGCAACATTTGGCAATATTAATAACAATTGCCAAGTAATGAATTCTATCTGACATTTGCTTGAATGATATGAACCATTCCTTCATAACATTCTTATCTTGGAATTTTAAAAAGAATGAGAGATTTTTAAATAATTTCTTTTCCTTCCTTCCTTCCTTCCCTCCTTCCTTCCTTCCTTTTTTTCTTTCTTTCTTTTTTTTTTTTGTGATACTGTGGGGTTCAACCCAGGGCCTCACATATGCTTTTGCAAGTGCTCTGTCACTGAGCTGACCCTCAAGCCCATTTTCTATATTTGTTATCTTAAGAGAAGTTTTCCCCTCAGTTATGGAGGCTGTCTCTGGCCTTGAACTTGAAATCCTCCTGCTTCTGTCTCTCACATCCTTAGTAGTACACCATTAAATGCTTAAATAACATATATATATATGCGTGTGTGTGTGTGTGTGTGTGTGTGTGTGTATTTGTTGTTGTTAGGTGCCATGGAGTCCTTATCCAACTCATAGTGACCCTACGTACAACAGGCAAAACAGTATTGTTACTGCTTTTCTGCTATTGGTAGGGCTTTCAATGACAGATTGTGTCTTGGGACTGGGTTGCCAGGTCAAGCTTACAGCATCTGGTGTTCCCAGGTGGTCTCCCATCCAAGTACTAACCAGGCCTGACCCTGCTTAGCTTTTAAGATCTGACAGGTTTGGACACCACAGTGGTATGGCAACAGGCACACACACACACACACAGACACACACACGCACACATACACACGCACAATGTTTTCATTTACTTTAAACACTCTTTTAAGTCTTTTTTAGTATTGATGTCTCTTTTTATCACTTTCATATGTTCCTTTGTCTTTCTCTACTAATTCTGACAACCATATAAATAGTCTTTTGCAATATCTCATTCTTCCTTATTTTTGTGTCTCCAATCTTGGTTCCATCCTGCAAATGTCACACCTGGTTCTCCTGAACCATTCTCATTACTGTGGCTTCAAATCTGTTATTACTTCTTATGTGCACATCTACAGACAAACTGAGGTTTCTCTTTTCTTTATGCTTTAGTGACTCTCCTAATACCTTACATATGGACATTGCATGGTGGGAAGAATTACTTATGTATGTATTTCTCATAATTCATTATTTCTTCAGGGAAAGGATTATCTATCAGTGTAATCAGGAGGATAGCATCTGTAATAAGCAAGCTAACTTTTCTTTTTCCCTTTCTATCCCTTTAAAAGAGTACTTACCAACTTTACATAAGGAATTGAGGCAACAATGACTTCTGTTTTTCTTATTTGTTTTAATCTACTAGTGCTCAGTATTTTTACCTACACTGAGAATATTGTGCTCAAAAGGAAGAAAGATCTCTATAGAGATTGTTTCAAACAGGAGGTAGATCTAGTTGGGCTAGAAATAGAAGAATGAAGGTCAGGACAAAACTCAATGTAACCATTGATGATATTTACTATAATCAATATCTTTATAAAGAGCGCAGGACAATGTGTTAACATGTAAAAACATAAACACCATATGATAATATATTTTTTAAAAGGAAAGGAAACCATGTTTCTAAACATAATGGAATAATAATTAAAACACAGTTATATTCAGAGATTTTTAACACCTCAATCTCAATAATTGATAGAACATATGCATCAGAAAATCAGGAAGGCAGTTGATGGCTTGAATGACAGTATTGTACAATTTAATCCAAACAATATTTATACCTTCATGTAAAGAAAATTTCAGGTTCAGATGATTTTACTGGCTAACTCTACCAGATATTTAAATAAGAAATAGTACTATTGTAGACAAATTCTTCCAGAAAATTGGAGTACTACTTCCCAACTCATTCATTGAGGCCAGCACTATCCTGATAATAAAATCCCAAAGACATTACAATAGCAATATATGGACCACTATCTTTTATGACTATAAGTGAAAGAACTCATTTTTAAAATATAGACAAATCCAACATCTTAAAAAGATTTAAAATATAATCAAATGAGATTTATCCTAAGAGCACATGATTTGTTAATATTGAAAAGAAATCAATGTAAGCTCATAATATTAACAAACTCAAAAAGAAAAAAGCACATGACTATCTCAACTGAAAAAATGACCAAGTATAAAAATATGAAATATAAATCTGGAGAAATTAGCAAGATCCATACACAGGAAACCACAAACCATTGCCAAGAGAAATTAAACACTTAAATAAGACATAAATAAATGGAGATAAACAATGGTCAGAAGACTTAATAGTGTTTACATATCTTTTCTCTAAAATAGATGTATGTTTAATGCCATTTGATGTAAAATCCCACTAAGTGTTTTCTAGATATTGAAAAACTATTTCTAAAATTCATATGGAAGTGCATAGGACCCAGAACAGTGAAACAACTTTGAAAAAGAGCAAATTAGAAAACTGATTCTATCCAATTTCAAGACTTAGACAACTACAGTATTTAAGAATGTGATATTAAAGGAAAGTTAGAAAAATAGATCAATGGAAGAGAAAAGAGTCCACATAGAGTCTTCATGTATGTGAGCAACTGATTTTCAATAAAAATGCACAGGGAATTCAATTGAAAAAAGATAATTTCAACAAATGGTCCTGAAAAAACTGGTTATCCACATACCAAAAAATAAACTCAAATTCATACCTCATACCAAAATTTATCTAATTGTATACTTAAATATGGAAACATTTTTATACAAATAATGCCTCAATAAATCTGCTTTAACATAATAGAAATGTGAGAGATACATGAGAAGGAAGAGAAACAAAATTTAGATTATTATTGATTAATTAAATCACATACTATATAAAGGAATTTTATTACTTTATCCTGATCTGAGGTACATAAAGTTATTCTAAAATAAAATGAGGTATTCTATATTACACAGATAGAACTAGGCAAATATTCTTTTATGTCATTTTTTACAGTGCGAAAGTATGTGATTTTCAGTGATTTAATTTAAAATCATATATTTAAACATTTTTTCACAGAATAGAAAAAAATCTAAATTTCAGATGGAACAACAAATGTCCCTAAATAGCCAAAACAGTCTTGAGAAAGAAAAACAAAAGTGGAAAACATCATACTCCCTTAATTTCAAAATACAATACTGTGCAATAATAATAATAATAATAAAATATATTACTAGCATAAAAGCAGTCATATAGACAAATGGAGCAGAATAGAAAGCCTGAAGGACACCCAAGGGTATATGTCATTTAAGTTTTGAAAAGACTACTAAGAAGATACAATGGGGGAAAGGATAGTCTCCTCAATATATTATTGTTGTTGTTAGGTGCGGTGGAGTAGGGTCCGACTCATAGCGACCCTCATAGGTTTTCAATGGCTGATTGTTTTGGGATTGCCTCGGGAGTGGGTTGCCACGTCCTTCTCCTGTTTTTGTGGTGCTGGGAATTGAACTCTGGACCTCAGAGACCACAGAGCGGTGCTCTACCAACTGAGCTAAATCCCAGCCCCTCTTCAATATATAGGGTGGGGAAAAGGTGCAAAAGAATGAAACTGAAGTCTTTCCTTTACCAGACACTAAAAAAAACCCTCGAAATAAACACTTAAACTGAAGACTCAAATTTCTAATGCTCCTAAAAAGAAAGATTTTGAAAAATCTCCTTAGTATTGCTTTTTACAGTGATTATTTTTTATATCACGTAAAAATCACAGGGAACCAAAGCTAAAATAAACAAGTAGGACTATATCAAACAAAAATGTTTCTGCATAGAGAAAGAAATCAAAAGGCAAACTATGAATTGGCAGATATTTGTGAACCACATATTTGATGAGGGCTTAATAACCTCCAACATATTTAAAGGAAAACACACAACTCAGTAGCAAAAATGAAATCAGAATGAAAACCAGAACAAGCACAAATTAAAAACCCAAATAACCTGATTAAAAAGTTAGGAAAGCACCTGAGTAGATGTTTTAACAAACAAGCCATTAAAATAGCCAACATGAGAATATCCTCAACATCACCAATCAGGGAAATAAAAATGAAAATAATTGCACATACCATCTCATACCTGTTAGAATGGCTATTAACAAAACTACAAAAGTATCAGCAAAGATGTGGAGAAAGGGAATCCATATACACTATTGGTGGAAATGTACATTTGTGTAGCCATTATGGAAAAAGAATATGAAGTTTCCTCAGAATATTAAAAATTGAACGATCATAGGCCCAGCAGTCCCTTTTCTTGGTATATACCAAAAGTAAATGAAATCAGTGCTTTGAAGAAGTATCTACATTCCCATGTTCACTGCAGCATAATTCATATACCCAAGATATGAAATCAACTTCAGTGTCTACCACTGGATGAATGGAAAAGTTCTCTCTCTCTCTTCTTCTGTCTTTCACACCCCAACCATCCAGACTTTTCCAGCTTTTAAAAAAAAGAGCCTACCACTCTCAGTGATGTAGTTCAAAGTAGAGGATGTTATGCTGAATGAAATAAAACAAACTCAGAAAGAAAGCATAATGCATGATCTCATTTCTATGTGGAATCTTTTAAAAAAAGTCAAAGAATAGAATGGTAAATTACTGGGCAGAGAGGGAGAGGAAATCGCACTAGTCAAAGAGTAAAAAGCTAGTTATGGAAGATAAATAATTATAGAAATCTAATGTACAGCACAAAGACTATAGTTAATCATGTATTTTATAATGTAAATTTGCTAAAGGAGTAGGTTTTAGGTGCTGTCACCACCCACTCCAACACATGCACAAAAGGGTAATTATGTGAAATGATGGGTATGTTAATGTGGTTGACCAGAATAACCATTTCACTATGTCAAAACATCATATCCTAGTGGATTGGGGCATGTCTATAATCTCAGCACTTGGGAGGCTGAAGCAGAAGGATCTGAAGTTTGAGGCCTGCCTGGGCTACACAGCAAGACCCTGACAAAACAAAAACAAACACAAAAAACAACAGCAGATAAGCCCTATCATATTATATACCTTAATACATATGGTAAATTGCTTTATTACAAAAAGTTTTCCTGACCCCCATAACACAAACATCAACAGAAATAAGTGTTGATTTGTACTTCTTGACAATCCTCTTAGCCTTTGATTATTTAATCAAAGGTACAATTTTTGACTTGAAAGCACAGCAACATATTCTCAGACTTTTAGATGTAGTATTTTTTTCATCATTGCTCCTCAGTGTGATTTTTCAAGACACTTCATACTGTTTAACCTAAAGTTGTTATGAGTGTTGTGTAGGAGACATTGTTCATGGTTTCTAAACTTGAAGCTACCCAGCCTCATGTGTATTGTTCTCAAATATTTTCTAATTTCCTTCTGTCATGATTTCCCTCAGAATGGATTGATAAACTAGGTAACTCAATTTTCACTCACTGCTATTTCTCAAGCATTGCTAAGAGAAATTGTTCCCAGTGTAGACTTCAAGAGAGTGGTCTATGTTTAGAAAGGCAGCCTGGAATATTTTTCCATGCTGACACTAAATTCAAGCCTGTAATTTCGGTTTGATTCCCACTGTAGTGTTCAAAGTGATTTAGAAGAGTGGCTGGTGTTTTCAAATAGATTTTGGAATAAGTTTTTATCATAACACTGTTAGAATTCTTTTCAAGCCACAACAGAGGATCCTCTGTTTGGCCCCTGAGCTGCTTATTTGTTGAATAAAGTAGCTATCTACCAACACTTTAACACTTCTGATAGTGTCTGGTGATAGCTGCTGCTTCATAGTATATTTCCAAATAATTTTAATATAAGTTCTT
Source organism: Pedetes capensis (assembly GCA_007922755.1). Taxonomy (NCBI): domain Eukaryota; kingdom Metazoa; phylum Chordata; class Mammalia; order Rodentia; family Pedetidae; genus Pedetes; species Pedetes capensis. The sequence goes on from VMDO01002071.1 coordinate 140,634, forward strand.
TGAGAAGAATATTTGGAATCATTTTCTATGCCTACAAGTACTTCTGAATCCATTCTTCTTTTTGACTTAATTTCCACTTTTTCCTACATCTACTTTCATTACGAGGCTATGTAATATGGTGTTCAGGGCAGAGGCTCCAGAGTCAGACTGCTGGTGTTCACATCATGTTCTGCCAGCCACAAATTATGTAAATCTGACCATGTTCTTGAACTTCCTTGGCTTCTGCTCTTTAATATGTAAAAAAGAGAATAATAGTCCTACCTTGAACTTTGTAGAGAGGATTAAATGAATAAAAGTGAAGCCCTTCTCTAGTGCATGATTCATAGTAAATAGGAATAAATGTTAGTAAACAGAAGGTCTCAGTTTTATTTGTCACAAGGTAATTGTAGAACTACCAACATGAAATATAGGTGTGCCAGGATATATTGTATATGTGCATGCATATACATGTGTGTACACACACATGCACACATGTGCTCACACACAGATATGAAATGTATATACATTCTTCTATGCAGGTTAGTCCAGTTAATTTTTTATTTGATTTCAAAATAGATGGAACTATTAAAATGATCCCAAAATAATACTTTCATTAGTGTGCTCCTAGCTTGGTACTCTCAATTATCAGTACATTGCTTGAAGGATAAATCTTAATGGATTTCTTGGATGTTTTTCCTTATCTGTTGTGCTTTTTCTTTCTAGCTAATATAATCATGAATTTAATGCAATGGCACTATCACTAAGTTTCTGTCTCCCACATTTTATCTCTTAGTAATATAGGCTTCAGGGCTTACTATCAGTACACATCTATTGTTAGTGGAGGATTTCATTTTGACATGAGATTTTGCATCTTAGGTGAACTACTTTTTGCTGTTTCTGGATAATATCTTCTGATTGTGATACCCTTGTGATACTGAAGAGAATTATGAATCTTAATCAAGACCTTGCCTACTCTGCTACCATAGGAAATGCTACTTAACACTTTTCTTAAATTTTGTTATTGGTGCCACATAGAATTCAGATCTCACTTGTGATACCACTTAGAGGTATTTTGTTGTTGTATTTAGGTGCTATTGAGTCAGCGTCCAACTCATAGCAACCCTACCTACAACAGACAGAACATTATTGTTGTGCTTCTCTGCTATTCATAGGGTTTTCAATGGCTGTTTTTTGAGGAGTTGGTTGCCAGGTCCTTCATGCAGCACCTGGTGTTCCGTGGTGATCTCCCATCCAAATATTAACCAGGTCCAACCCTGCTTAGCTTTGGAGATCTGAAGGGATCAGATGCCACAGTGGTATGGCTGCAGGCACAAGTATTTTAGGTGCATTTGATAGGTGCTATTGATAGTGACTATGTGTCAATATATCACAATATATGTGACAATATATCACAATAGGTGATATATTGAAACGATAAGAATATACATATAGTATAATATTGAACTGTGTTCCTGGTTAATTTTTTTAAGAATCCAAGTCTCTTAAACAGTGGAATGGCCATGTGAGCTGGAGTAGATGTACATTTCCCATTATAACTGCTGTGGCACTTACTGAGAAAAGTATCTCCTCAGATATGGAAAACCCAGTTCTTGTAAGGTTGGGTTTTGTTTGTTTGTTTGTTTGTTTGTTTGTTTTGGGATTATTTGTACGTTTTTGACATGGAACTTTTTATCTGGAATGTTTTACATTAAGAAAATATGTACATCTATTTAAGGGATGTTTATATATACTAAGTCCTATCACATTCTGGCAAGGACAAAAAGCAGTGCTGGATTCCATATATCTCTGAAAGAAAATATTCCTCTTGGCAGAGTTTTCAAATTTGGAAGGCCCATTTCCTTGGAATGGTATTCAAAGTGGTTATTTGACTGTTTTGTTATGTTGAATAAAACAAATGGTTGTTATAGAAACATTGCTTTGAACCAAACAATAGCCTGAGCCCATCTAGCAGTGCTTATATTATGATTGGAAGTAAAAATGCATGATATGTTAGTAGAGTTTATACACAACAGCTCCCATGTACAGCTTTAATTTATTGCTCACAATGCTCATTCACAGATACTTGAAAGCTGCTTCAAAGTAGTAGTATCAGGACAATATCTTTTCATGTAATGGGAATGAAACTTTTTAAAAAAGTGTTTATAAGTTTTCATTTATAACTAGATTAAAATTCATTGAGGATTCATTGGGCATATTACACTTACATTTTCACCATATTCTGTGTTTATGTATTTTCTTTTCAAGATTAGTTTTTTCAGGGTGTGTTACTATGTAATACTACATAAAGTTGTTTTTCCTAGCATTTGTTTTTCCAGACCCCATTACCTAATAATGATAGATTTCACTTTCCTTTTTTGTGAGGTGGGCTGTTTTTGGTCAGAATCTCAGTAGGTAACCCAAGTGGAGCTCACTATGTAGCCTTATTGTTGTTAGGTGTCGTGGAGTCAGTATCCGACTCATAGCAACCCTGTGTACAACAGGGGAAACACTATTGTCAGTGCTTCTCTGCTGTTCGTAGGGTTTTCAATGGCAGATTGATTTTTGGGAGGGGGTTGCCAGGTCCTTCTCCCAAGCCTACAGCTTCTGGTGTTCCCAGGCGGTCTCCCATCCAGGTACTCACCAGGCCCTACCCTGCTTAGCTTCCAAGATTTGATGGGATCGGATGCCACAGGATGTAGCCTAGGTATGGCTCAAACTCCAGATATTCCTGGCTCAGCCTCCGGAGTGGTGAGATTACAGACTTCTGAATGCACCACCATGTCCAGCATAAGTTTTTCTTCTGATGTCAAAATTTTATTTCTTCAGAAAAGAAGACTTTTCTTCTTTCCTTTTTTAATCTGATGAATGAAATCTCAGGTTTTCCAGGCATACCTTGTGTGTGGGCAATTTTATAGGTATCTTGGAAGACTGAACATTAAAAATATCATGGGAAATATTTAGTTGAATTGACCTAAGCAGTGAGAAATCTGGCTCACAAAAAATAGTTCAGGTGGTTAAGAGGTTTTCTTTTTCCAAATGGAATTAGTAATGTCATTTCCTCATCATTATTTCTTTTGCTCAGAGAAATGTGCCTAAAATTTCACTTGGTTATGAGAACATAGAAGGGAGTAACCTAACAATTGTGAAAATAAGTTAGACTTAGAGGCATTCTCATATTTATTACATTATTATGTACCAAGAGGCTTTTATGACATGTTATTTAAATACATATTGCCAGCCTGAAGGTTTAAACAGTGGATAGTCTATAATGAGATATTTTGTTTTCAGTTTTGTATTCTCCTTGTCACATTAGTATATGCCTATCAGGAAGGCTGGAAAGTGATGTAGTAGATAAGATTTCTTTATTATAAAATGAAATAAATCAGTTCTTGAAATACTGATAACATCTTAAAAATGTTAGGAATCTCACAAAATATTACTATTTGTATTTAAAAGTTGAAGTAAAATTCACATAATTGATGTTTTTACTAAAAGGGTGATTTCTATTTTGATAAAATCATTTTCCTTGTATATGACATTTCAAATCTGTTATATGCTTTTGAATTATCTTTAAGTCACAGTTCAGAAGAGGCCATAAACTATTTAAGTGAGGATACCATACCAGCTTCTGAATGACCCAAACTTCCAGCAAAGATACTACTCTATTTTGGAATATGGCTACTTAAAACTACTTGGAAAAACATTTTTATTGTGCTTATTCCAGTTCTCTTTCATCGTATTGTGGGTGGTGGGGGCAGGTACTGGGGGTTGAACCCAGAGCCTTGTGCATACTTTGCAAGTGCTATACCACTAAGCTGCCTCCCAGACCCCTTTTTTGAAAAATGTTTTATCCTGAGACAGTCTCACTAAGTTATATAGGCTGCCTCTGTCCTCGAACTTACTATCCTCCTGATTCAGTCTCCTGAGTTGCTGGGATTACAAGTATACACTACCGTGCCAGGTTGATCATCATATTTTTGGGTAGGTGAGATTATCCCCATTATTTCTGAACCACATGAAAAGATCCCAGGATTTGCATTGAGCGTCATGAAAATTGGAAACTTCTGTTTTAGGCTGTAAATTAGACATAAATTTTTCAGTAGGAGTCTAGTTTCTAAACTCAGATGGGGTCATATCAATATTAGAGAAATATTTTCATTTTTTGCCTTCTGTCTTTATCTCAAAATTACGACAGGAACTTTCTTCTTGAAACAAATTCTGAGAGTGACTTTTATTATGAATATAGAGCATTTCCAACCAACTTCTAGGCTGCCAGTCAAGCTGTGCCTATTTCTATGTTTACTACAGAAAGCATTTAAGAAATAATAGTATTGAGGTTCAGTTCAGTTGCCAGAATGCTGCTCTGTGCACTCTGAGGCTCTGGGCTCAATCCCCATCACTGCAAAAATGGTAGAAGGACCTGGTAGCCCACTCTCAGAACAATCCTGAAACAGCCATAGAAAATCCTATGAATAGCAGAGAAGCACTGACATAGGGGTGGGCATGTCAGTGTCAGAGTGTTTCATTCTGCTGTACATAGGATCACCATAAGTTGGACCTGACTCGAGGGCAACTAACAACAACAAGAAGTATACTATACACATTGTGCTATCCATGTGAACATCACATATGCCTTTTTGTTTCACTTAACTTTATTTAAATATCTTATTTCCCCTGGGAAGTAGAAATTTATGTTTCAATTTAAAGTTGAGAAAGCTAAGATCCAATTTTCAGTAAAGAGAAAACAGACCATTTTGCCCAAGGAAATATACTTCCTAAGCAGCATAACCCAGCTTTGCCTGACTCCAGAGATCCCATTTGCCTGACTCCAGAGATCCCAGTCTTGCTTCTTTTATTTCCCTGTGACAGTCAGGGAGGCAGGAGCCAAACTTGCATGTAAGCACTTCTCTTTTGGAGAACAGATGATATGTCGAACTTTACATAGCAATCTATTCAATGTGCTTCTTTGGAAAGGAAAAGAAATCCCTTGAAATATCTCTGCCATTTTTTTTTCAATGACATTGAGGTATCAGAACAATTTGGGATAATAAAGTAGTCAATTCCTTTAGGTGCCATAGACCTATCAGCAGTTGTATATTTTGTAGTTAGTAAATAGCCAAATGTATTTCTGTGCTTCAGTTCAAAATGCAATTGCCTTAATGAAGAGATCCCATACTGAAACAATCTGTGAACATTAATAATAAATGAGTTCTGAAAGAAATTTAAAATAAGTTCTGAGACACACAGGAGGAAATAACCACATTAAAAGTGTCATTTCCCATTTGTTGTCCGTAGCAGTAAGGGCTTATTCTTTCCCCATTGCTCACAGGTGTGTTTGTGCTTTGTCCATTTCTGATCACTTGGAATTCACAGACATAGACTGTGGTACAGTATTATCTTATGGCAGGGACAAATTTTGTCCTCTGGGGGCCCAATTCACATGCAACATAAGAATACTTTTTGTATACTTTTAAATGAGTGACAAAACATCTATGTGATGTAAAAATTATATGTACATCCATAAATATTTTTATTGGCATTCACCTGCACTCAAGTTCTTCCCATGATGTATTTCCATAGTCACTATCAATACACTCCCATTCATCATATACCAACATACACATATGCACATGCACACGTGCATACTCACACGTACACCTCAAATTCTTTATTTTAGAAAAATGGTTTGTAAATATTCAAGACTCATTTATCTAATTTCCCTTTTACACATTTTTCTGTGCCTAAAATTCATCCACTTTGTCCTTTTATCCTCTGTAGCGTCGTTGCTATCCTCTTTGCCCTATTTATTTTTTAATTTCCACCTCAAGTTTTAAAGAATTAGGAAAGAAATACAAACCTGTAGGATTTTCCTACTCTGTGTCTCTTGTATTGTGTTTGTGTGACTAGATCACAAGTTTTGGAAATCCTGTGAGTCACAGTTACATGGAGGTACTTCCCATCTCATTGTTTTCCTCTTTTCATTAGAGTCTTGATGCATTCTTCTTTATTGGTCTTATCATTACTTTTCAGTAACAGCAGTTGCTGCCTTTTTTAGATGAATATATTTGTTATTTGTGATTTAGAAACTATTGGATTCTTCATTACAGAGTAAGATGACATTCAATATTCATTAATATGTCAAGGAGCTTTGAGATGTCAAAATTATCCATCCATTTAAATAACTTCAAGAACACATGCACCATTGAAAAGCTAACCATGATATTTTAATAAGATCTAACTAATGTCACATCTTTAAATTTCCTTTTTTTTGTATTAATAGTAACTGACTTTAACAAATAATTGAGATCATTATTCTGCAGGTTTATTTAAAGTTCAGGTAAAAGTGATTGTGACATACTAAGATACCTAAAGTGGAGCTAAGACAAGATAGCTTCTTATAAATTAACACTTTCCTTTGAGGCCTCAGTTTTGGAGAGAGCTTTATATAAGTACTGTCTAGGCCAAAAAATTCTTTAAAAGGACACAAGAAATACATAAAAAGGTCTTGATATGTAGTTCTATTTCAACTTGCTGTGATTCAGAACATTTTTATACTATTTCTCTTTCTACTCATTGCAGATGCAACTTTAACCTCCATTGACCCTCTTTCCTGAGCTTTCATATATGGCCTAAGACCTAATTTTTGATGATTGATTAATATATTAATTCTGGAAGACATATACACAAACACATACATATACAATATATACATATATACACAAAAATAATCTGCTACTATGTGTCAAGTGGGAGAAGGACCTGGCAACTGGCTTCCAAAACAATCTGCCATTGAAAACCCTATAAGTAGCAGAGAAACAATGACAATAGTACCAGGATGGTGTAGTGTGGAGGAGTGTTTCGTTCTCTTGTACATGGGGTGGCTATGAGTTGGACCTGAATCAATGGTACCTAACAATGCATTGAGTACTATTCTAGGTATTGGGAATACTACACAAAATGGACACTTAGCACCTTCTCTTTTTTGTTGTTGTTGTTAGTCAGGTCCAACTCATAGCAACTGTACATACAACTGAATCAAAACTCTATTTGACGCTGTCCCAGGCACATGATCTTTTTTATGCTTAAGCCCATTGCTGCAGCTACTGTGTCAATCCATTTAGTTGAGGATCTTCTTTTTTTTCATTGACTCATTACTCTCCCAAACATGATGTCCTCCTCCAGGGATTGATCCCTCCAGACAGCATGTCAAAAATATGTAGGATGCAGTCTAGCCATCCTTGCTTCCAAGGACCACTCTGGTTGCACTTTTTGTAGGACAGATCTGTTGGTCCTTTTGGCAGTCCATGGTATATTCAATATTTGTCTCCAGCACCATAATTCAAAAGCATCAATGTTTCTTCTGTCTCTCTTCAGTGTCCAGTTTTCACAATCATATGATGCTACTGGAAATACCATGGCATGAGTGATGTGCACATTTGTCTTCAATATGACATCATTACTTTTCAACACTTTAAAGAGATCTTTCTCAGCAGCTTTTTGCAATGCAATGCATCCTTTAATTTCTTGACTGCTGCTTCCATGGGTATTGATTGTAGAACCAAAATATTGAGCAACCTCAGTTTTTTAACCATTTATCATGAAATTACTTACTGATCCAGATGTAAGGATTTTTGTTTTGTTGATGTTGAGGCATAATTCATACTGAAGGTTGTGGTTTTTGATCTTCATCAGTAAATGTTTCAGTGGCTCTTCAGTTTCAGCAAGAAAAGTTGTGTCATTACAGGTTATTAATTAGTCTTTCTCCAATCCTGATGCCACATTCTTCTTTATAAAGTCCAGCTTCTCAGACTATTTGCTCAGCATAGAGATTGAAGAGGTACAGTGAAAGGATATTGCCCTTATTCCTACCTTTCTCAACCTTAAACCAGGTAGTGTTTCCTTGAATGACTGCCTGCTGGACTATATACAGATTCCTCATGAGTATAATTAAGTGTTCTGGTATTCTCATTCTTTATAATGTTATCCATAATTTGTTGTGATCCGCATTATCAATTGCCTTTTCATATTCAGTAAGACATAGATGGTCTGGGATTTAGCTCAGTTAGAACACCACTCTGCAGTCTCTGAGGTCCCAGGTTCTATTCTCAGCACCACAAAAATGGGAAAAGGACGTGGCAAACCACTCCCGAGGCAATCCCAAAACAATTAGCCATTGAAAACCCTATGAGGGTTGCTATGAGTTGGACATAACTTGATGGAACCTAAGAACAAGGAGACATAGATACACCTTACAGAGCTTTAATTTTAGAAGTTGAAGATAGTAAATGTAAAGATAAATGAACAGGAAATCTTCTGCTAGGATGAGGAAAATGAAGTAGCCTAGGTAACAGAAAGTAAGTAGTGAACTGGTTACTATAGATGTTGATGAAGAAGGCCTCTCTAAAGAGGAGACACTATTTGCTCTGTAGCCTGACTGATGAGGAGCTCACAATAGGAATACTGGGAGTGTGGTGTAAGGCAGATCATTCTTGGGAAGAAATTGTTGTTGTTGTTAGGTGCCGTCGAGTCAGTCTCTGACTCATAGTGACCCTCATAGGGTTTTCAATGGCTGACTGTTTCGGGATTGTCTTGGGAGTGGATTGCCAGGTCCTTCTCCCATTTTTACGGTGCTGGGAATTGAACTTGGGACCTCAGAGACTGCAGCGCAGCGCTCTACCAACTGAGCTAAATCCCAGCCCTGGGAAGAAATAGCTAAGGGAAAAATCCTGGAGGCTGAAAGCAAGTGTTTCTTGAGGTAGGAAAAAAGGCCTGTGTAAGTGGAATATGAGAACAAATGGGTAATGATACAGAAGGAAGCAGGTGGGAGAAACACTGATTTTATTCTGATTCCTCTAGGAAGATTTTGATTCCATTTTATCAGAGAGGTGCCAAGCCTTGTTACTCACAGGCATGAACTGCTTTTTCTGTATGTATATATCTAAGAAATACTGTTTCTAAGTTCCTGCCAGAAGTCCTATTCCATTTCTACCACGCAAGAAGTCAAAAAGCAGTTGTAGGAAATGTTTCAGATCCCATATATTTTGACTTTAAGTCTTCCACTCTTTTTTTCCTTTCTAGTATCTTTTACCCACAGGCCAACTTCTCATTTCTTCTTTGACAAAATCTCTCTCTTTCTCTTTCTAAGCTCAAGAAATCTAAAAATGTCAACATATTGATTTTTATAACAACTGCTAAATTATGAAATACATGGAATCTCCTGCTCCCTTTCACTAGAATGTAGATTCTTTAAGGTAGTCACTGCTTTCCTTGTGTTCCAAACCTTGGATTCTGACAATAAATCCTATGTGTATAGTGAACAAAGGCATGTAATAAGTATCAGCACTTTTAGAATGACCGAGAAAGTAGAAGAAATAGTTTAGAACAATTTGTGTTCTCCCTGACCACCACCTCATTTTATCACCTGTTTAGAAATTCATTCACATCATTCACGCCACTGTATTTCTCTGACTACCATGTTTGGTTCACTGAGAGGCCTGTAATTTAATAAAAAAAAAAAAAGAGAGAGAGAGAGAGGACTTTACTAGGGTGATAGGGAGGTAGAAAAACAGGTTCACATTCACCTTTTCTTTTTTGACTAAAATTTGAAAATGTGAAGGATGTTCTGTTGGTTTTGTTGTTGTTGTTGATATATATATATTTTTTTTTTTTTAATTTATTTTTTTTTTGATACAGTCTCACTATGTAGCCAGCTGGCCTCAAACTTGAGATCTTCCTGCCTCAGGCTCTTCAGTAATGGGATTACAGGCATGCACCCCTATATCCAGCACAAAGAATATTGTAAAGGAAACAGAATCACTACATATGCGTTGTGTATTAAACTAACATGGCATAAAGCAGAGGTGAGAAGTAGAGAGAAATCAAATACTGAGGATGCCATTTGAGTCCTTAGAGCAGGATGTGTAAAGTGACTGAGACTTAAAGACAAACTAGTAAGTCTCCCTAACCTAATGAATTGGCTTTTATGACTAGCTATTCTACCTAGTATGAGTTGGTTTTTCTGTCATAATATGAATCATCCCTACTGAAATACACATAGGAGAATTATAGAGTGCTATATGCAGATGAAAAGATTTTGAACTAAAATTTCACAAATCATAAAAATTTAGAGCTCAAAGAAATTTTCTATATCTCTCCATTTAATCCTCTCTATTTATAGTTGTGTAAATGAGAATCAATGAAGTTGAGTAACTTCCTCAGCATCTCAGAGAGTGCAAGTAAGGAGATGAAACTAAGTGTCATAGTAACCTACACTTTAATTCTGATAAAGAGAGAAACAGATATATTGTCTAAAAAATCTTGGTCAGCAATTTGTAATCTTGTTTATACTGGAATATTTTTTAAAACATAATTCTTATAAAAATACCTTATATCTATTTCTGCTTTCCATTTGAATATTGCATTTTACTCTTTTCCTTTAGAGACTTTTTGTTTTATATGTGGTAAATACAATAATTCAAACCAACAGTTTGCAAAACATGGACTATTAGCTATGATGGAAAATCTAAGAATTGCATCTAGGTTGTTGCTTTTTTTCACTTTTGAAAAAATAAATGTCAGAAAAGATTATCGAATAAACCTTTTAGAATTGTTACAGCAAATTTACTCCTGAATGATTACCAGTAAATGGCAATTCTTTTTTTTTTTTTTTTTAATTCTGTGTATCAAATCTTGAAGGCCTTCTAGCCTGGGAGGCTCATTTTCTGGCACTGTACTTGACAATACTTCTCTGCTATTCATAGAGTTTTTGATGGATAATTGTTTCAGGAGTGGGCTGTCAAGTCCTTTCCCCTAGTCTCTTAGTCTCGAAGCTCAGCTGAAACCTGTCCACCATGATTGACTCTTTTGTTATCCTAGTAAAGTAGCTTTCAGCATCACAGCAACATGCAAGCCCCCACAATACAAGGTGACAGACACATTGTTGTTGTTGTTGTTAGGTGCCATCAAGTCGTGTCCAACTCACAGTAATACTTACAGGGTTTTCAATGGCTGATTGTTTGGGGATTTTCTTGGGAGTGGACTGCAAGATCCTTCTCCCATTTTTGTGGTGCTGGGAATCAAACCCGGAACCTCAGAGATTGCAGAGCAGGGTTCTACCAAGCGAACTAAATCCTAGCACTGACAGACATGTAGGGGTAACATAATGGCTGCGACACTGTGTTCAAACCTGAAAAAATCCTGCGTATTGCACACTGTGGAGAAGTGTTTGTTTCTGTTGTACATAGAGTCACTGAGTTGGATCAGACTCAGGAGCACCAACAACAATGTTACAAATCAGATAACCTTTAGTTATAAGTCCATGTTTTTTAATAATTTGTCCTGAATCTGACTTTGTTTATATAATATTCTAGGTTTCATAGAACAAAAACTCAATTGCAAGCCGGGTGCAAGCCTATAATCCTAGCGGCTCAGGGGGCAGAGGCAGGAGGATTGCAAGTTTGAGACCAGAAACAGTCTGCATAACTTAGTGAGGCCCTGTCTCAAAAAGTAAAAAAATGGGCTGAGGGTGCAGCTCAGTGGTCCAGCACTTGCAGAGCATGTAAGTGCAAGGCCCTAGGTTCAACCCCCAGTACCACAAAAAAAGAAAAAAAAACAAAACTCAGTTGCTATTTTAGAACGATTTGTTAGTAATATAGATGTTTTATGTGTGTGATGAACAGAAGTCACTTTAGTGACTGAGCTTGAGAAGACCTGAGAATTAGATATGATTCATTGTATGGCCTCTGTTCTTAGTTACCTCATCTTCATCCACACACATAGTAAAGATTTCAATGCTAACAGTCTACTTTCAGTAGCAATAGCTACTGTAGCCTCCAGGATTGTGCATATGTGTTTTTAATTTTGTTTTAGACTTTAAGAAATCTTTATAAATAGTATCCCTGGGGGAGAAAAAATCTCCTCATACTATACACAAGCAGTCCCCAACCTTTTTGACACTAGGGACCAGTTTCCTGGAAGACAATCTGATACCACTGCTGATCTGACAGGAGGCAGAGCTTAGGAAGCAGTGTGAGTAATGAGTAGAGGCTAAATACAGATAACTCTTCCCTTGTGGCTTACCTCCTACTATGCAGCTGAGTTCCTAACAGATCCATGGGAGATAGGGAATATGTATGGCAGGGGTTCCCATCAGGAAAACTTAATATTCTCATTGTGTTTTTTAACTTCTGAGAATACTTATGGAGATACTTCATTGTTTTGGCCTTCATTATAAGAAAGCGGCTAAAAGTTAATTAATTGAAGAAAAAGTCTGCTGGAAAAGAAAGCCATTAAGCCTATTACACAAATGAATCTTATTTTTCTGCCAAGTGATTTATAATTAAAAGAAAACTTGTATAGAAAAAAAGTTTAAATAATAATAATAATAACAATAATAACAATAATATTAATAAAATACTGACTTTTTATTTTTATATTTTTATATTTTATATTTTATGATGAGAACAACTAGGTCCTTATTTAGCCTATATTTACCCTATAACATACTTATAGTGAAGCTCCAATTTAGAGCATGGTTTCTCAACATGAATATTAATGAATTTTGGGCCAGGTAATTATTTTTTGTAGTGGGCTGTCTGTGCAGTATAGAATACTTGGCAGGATCTTTGGCCTGCATTCTTTAGAAGCCATTGAACCAACAAAGCTCCCCTTTGGTGACAAGTTAAATAACCTACTTCCCCTGAACTTGCCCCATCCCCGACCTCACCTAAGAGCTGGTGGTTTAGAAATAGGAAGAGGGGGACAAAATCATAAACACATCAACTAATTGTAGGTCAGATGACTAGTTATTGACACACCTGTTTTGATGAGTTATGCCTTAGATCTCCAGACCCCCAAATCAACTTTACCATTAATCCAATCCCAACTACTTTGTGTGCATTATATTTAGGGTGGTCCTTTATTTCAAAACTTTGATGTCTTTTCCTATCTACCCTACCTTTGTGATGTACCACAGGGGTTTAGGGTATCCTAATTTCACATGCTTATCTCACATTTCTTGTCTTCCTTCAAACCAGGACAAAATACAAAATAGTTGCTTTTGTTTCGATCCAGTTGTCATTCAAGATTTTGCCAAGTATGACAGTTTAGCAGTTCCCTCAAACTTAAATGAATTGTACTTGAAAGGGAAAATATGCTTTCATAATGTGATGCTAATTAGACAATATTAAAACTTTGAGCATTCCCACTATGATGACTTGCATAGCACGTTACTGTGGTAATGCAAGTATTTTCACCTGTCAAATATTAAACATGTAAAAGATCTGCAGTGTCATTTGGTTCACTTTGCTACCATCGAAGCATTGCTTCTCTGCAATGCATACTTGCCTACTATTCCCAGTCCAATTTAAATTATAAGTGATGATGGCATAAATATACTACTCCTCTTGGGAAAGCATTACAAAGTTTATTGTTTTCTAGCCATTCATAATAGTTTCAGTACTTAATGTTCTGGAATTTGTTCTAGAATAGTGGAAGTTTATACTAATCTACATTCTTCTTTGGAGGTGAAAAATTTAATTTTAATATTATCAGCAGATTTTCCATACATACCAGCTTCATTTCCTAAAACTATAGAATGAGTCTAAAGTTTTGCCATTCTGTCAACCATAGCGTTTTCCTCCACATTATTGTTTGAATGAGTTTGAAAGCCTAATGTTGATAGTACTTTATACTTCAAGTCACATTTCTGGCATCATTTTATTTGATTTTTGCAAGTTCACTTTGGTAGTAGCCAGACTAGTAGCAGATGAATTTAACAAATGAATATATGGAGGCTCATAGAGTTAAATAACTTACCTAAGTCATAAATATTTCTGTAGTTCTTTAAGATTTGGTAATGATTGATCTGTATTCATTTTTTCACTTGCTCTACAACTGTATGAAACCAGGAAGGCATATATTATCGTGACCCCTATATAAAACTAAGGCACTGAAAAGTGAAGTATCAGAGCAAATGAGTGTTGGTCTTGATTACATTTTTTGACTCAGATTTCAATGTATTCTTTCATTTTGATTTTCTTTTTATTGTTTATATGGTTATTTTCTTCTTTATTATTGAAAGTGCTTTACCATACAGATTCTGGAGAATGAGAATTTCATTGAGGTTCATAGTAAAATTCAATGATTTAGTGAGAGAATGTTCTGAGAAAATACACTTGATTTGCTGCTTGTTTACCAAGCATGTTGTATGAGAATCACTCTTGCTCTCTACTTTTTCTCTTACATTCTCTCTTCCAAATATATTTTTATGTATGCTATTCAGAGGCTCAATTTTGAGGCAATGGCTTATATACTTGTTTTGCGTTAATTCTCACATAGTAACATTTCCTTCTTTGAATTCTGCCATTGAATTCTTATAACATATGTGTTATATAGCCCCCAAATAAGAAGACAAATTGGCTTATGAAAAAGCCAAATACAAGTTTTGACAGATCCTGGGTTCATTCCAAAGCTGTATCAACACACAAAAATGAGGCAGGGATCTTAAATTGTATAATGGTTATGAAATCTACAATAAAAGAGCAATGGGAAATTCTGGAGGAATTGGTGTCAAAGCTGAAGAAATGACATACTTTTTGAAACATAGGAGAAACAAACCACCTCCCAGGCCAGTTAGGAACTGGGCACATGCAGGTGGTGCTGACACTGTTATGAAGGACCCAGCACTCCTGCTGGCTGCTCTCTGCAGTGGCCTTTTACTAATACAGCACTGTGCCACTGTGGAGAAAATTGCCATTGTGACTGTTTTATAATCATATTCCCTTTGGCTATCAAACACCCAGCAATGAATTTCCATCCAGGAGCTCCAAAAAGCCTTTCTCAGGGAAAATCAAACTAAACCTAAATAAATAAATAAATAAATAAATAAATAAATAAATAAATCTACCCTTGCATACATGAAAAAAATGAGTTTTACATTAAAATCAGTCTTGGAGGAATATGAAAAGAAGAAATCTTTTAAGAAACCCTGAGTTTCCTCCTCCAACTACTGGCAAATAATTGATCTAATTTAGAATGTCAGGTTGCCTGCCTAAATGGAAGGTACAGTATGCCACATCCCTATTAAATCTTTAGCAGCTGAAAATGGTAAAATTACTCATGCTCTAAGAGGCTGATGTGATTGAGTTGTGGAGTAACCAGACACTTTATTTAAGCCTGGGCACCAATACTGTTTGCTTTTTTTTTTTTTTTTTCTTTTGACTATGATTTGCTGGATACATTCACTTCTTGACCAACAATTCTAATCTGATTTTTTTGTAAGTGTCAGTAAAAGTATGTTAGGTTTCATTTTCTAGACTGTATGCTCCTCTTTTGGAATATAATAAATAGTTTCCAATTTGCACCCCCAGTCAAATTTTGTGAGGTCACTGGAATTCAGGGCTAACAAAGGTAGGTCCACATGAGTTGAAGTAGTTCTTTAGTGATGATGTAAGCATACTGATGGTAGAATGAGTCAGCATAACACACACTTGCTTCTGAAAGCCTCCTGTGGGAGAGCCAGATACAATTTTTCTCCTATATTATGGAGTAATTCTTCTAGAAAGCTTTCTTATGACATATCTCAGTCATAACAGCTAGTATATCAATCAGTAAGTATGCACCCAAATGCTTTTCTCTAACCATGTTGCATATTGTTACATCAATGAAGTTGAAAGAGTTAATATAGCCTCTAGAGATCACTTCTGTATCATATATGCAGTTTATGCTACATATAAAGCTACACATGATTCCTGTTCCCACTAGTATTATTTGCAAAACTAAGGATAAGAATAAAATTCTTCCAATGCTGTCTTGCCTACCTTTTTAACTTCTTTTTTCATTAGTCCCTCTGCCTTATCATTTGCCTTAGTGCTATGCTAAATTGCGTGTGCTTTTATATTTTTTTGGCACACAAAGCTTTCTCTTACCTTAGTGTCTTTATTCAATCCACCTATTCATCAGTCTAGGAGGGTTCCTACTCCCACCCTGTCTCACAACTTGTCTGTATAAGTATCCTTTAAGATTTATTCTTCTATGACTCCTTTCTTTTCATATAATATGTTGGACATGGGTCACAATCATTGCAATTGCCACCATGACAAATTAGGTCACTCTTTAGCTCAAAGAATTCCAATGTTTCCTCTATGCTACTCAAAGAAAAACTATGTTCTTACAATGGCCTGTGAATATCTGACATTTCCCTCCATTATTTCACACCTCATTTCTGATGAGTCTTCATTAAAAGCACTTCATTTCTGAACCTCAAGACCTTGTACTTACTCTTCCTCTTTCCTACACCAATCATTTCCCAGTTATATATGTAGTTTGCTCCCTTCCTTCAAGTTCTTTACTCAACCATATTGAGGTCTTTTCTGACCTCTCTGTTTCATGTTATAATCCTAACCACTAGAAATATTGTCTCTCTCCTCCCTACTTTCTTATTCTTTATAGTGCTTATAACCACCTAATGAATTATTTATAGATACATAGATATAGATATAGATATAGGTAGATATAGATAGATGTAGAGAGATAGATATTAATCTACTTCTTGAAAGAATTGCCAATTCTAACATCTGGTATTTAGGCAATTAATTATTGGAGAGCAGAAGCAGGATCTTGTTTATTTTGCACCCGTTGGCACATATCATTCAGCTTGTTTATTCAATAAATTATTAGTTTAATCAAAATATTGAACAACTGTTCATTTTCAGGTATTCAAGACGCTGGATTTATGGGAATTATCAAAATAATTGGCCTTTAATTTTAGTTCAGAAAGTCATTAAATGTTAAAGAGGTAAAAGAATGCATCTTGAAGTTGGACATGAGAAGGTGGCTGAGGACATACCAGTCTAGTATGGGAGATAAAATATATTCCAGGTGTTATAGAAGAATACTTAAAGAAAATGTGTCTGTCTATTCATACATACCAATTTCCCCAGGCTCTAATCAGGTTGTGCCTTTTTTCCTCCTTTTAATTGTCTTTGCCCTCCTCTTCTTTATTATTATACCATCATTCTAGATTGATGGATATAATAATAATAGAATAACTATAATTTACTTTTTGGTGCTTTAGATTCATTTGTTTTTGTTTGTTTTCTATTTGTTTGTTTGTTTTAGACAAAGTCAAGCTATGTAACTGAAGCTGGCCTCAAACTCATGATCTTCCTGCCTCAGTCTCCTGAGTTGAGATTACAGGCATGTACCACAATCTCCGGCTATAGTTTTTTTATTCACTGTAGATATTTTAAAAATGCTGCTTACTATATTATAGTACTCTTCTCATGAGAACTCTCAGGGAAAATTTTTTTCAGGTCCCAATAGCATAATTGTGTTTTTGAAAACTTGTTTTATTTTTATTTTATTGTATTTGTTTTGGTACTGGCAAATTGAATCCAGGCACTCCATCACTGGGCTGCACTCCTAGCCCTGTTGTTTATTATTTTGAGACAAGTTTTTACTAAATTGCATAGCTTGCCTCTTACCTTGAACTCGCCATCCTGCCTTAGCCTCCCAAGTCGCTGGAATTACAGGTGTGTGCCACAGCACCCAGCAAAGACTTAGTTTACTTTAATTGTATGAGTATTAAATTTGTAACTTGTAATTGCCCCCTTTGCAAAGAGAATGAAATCAAAACAAAAATCCTATTTACAATAGCCCACCAAAAAGTTAAGTATTTAGGAATTAATCTAACCAAAGACCCTAACAATCTATACGATGCAAATTTCAATACATTAAACTAAGAAATAGCAGAAGATACAGGAAGAAGAAAGGACCTCTCTTATTTATGGATCAGAAGAATTAATATTGTGGAAATGGTGAGAATACAAAAATCAATCCACAGCTTCAATGCAACCCCTATCAAAATTCTAATGACATACTTCACAGAAATAGAAAAATAAATGCTGAAATTCCTGTGGAAGCACAAAAGACCTTGTATAGTCAAAACAATCCTAAGCAGTAAAACAGTGCAGGAGATAGCTCAATACCTTACTCCAACCTATATTACAGGGCCATAGCGGCAAAAAAGAGCTTAGTACTGGCACAAAAACAGGCATGAAGATCATTGGAATAGAATTGAAAACCCAGATATTCATTCACACAACTACAGCCACCTGATCTTTGACAAAGAAACTAAAGATGTATATTGGAGAAAAGATTTGTTGTTGTTGTTAGGTGCCGTCGAGTCGGTATCTGACTCATAGCAACCCTCATAGGGTTTTCAATGACTGATTGTTTCGGGATTGCCTTGGGAGTGGATTGCCAGGCCCTTCTCCCATTTTTGCGGTGCTGGGAATTGAACTCGGGACCTCAGAGACTGCAGTGCAGCGCTCTACCAACTGAACCAAATCCCAGCCCAGGAGAAAAGATAGACTCTTCAAAAAATAGTGCTGGGAAAATTGGATACCCATATGCAGAAGAATGAAAATAGACCCATACCTCTCAATCTGTGTGAGAGGTAACTCAAAATGGATCAGAGACCTCAGTATAAAAGTGGAAATCATAAAGCTACTAGAAAAAACAGGGAACACACATAAAGCTACTAGAAAACACATAGGGAACACACCATTTCCAGCACATGGGCATAGGCAAATACTTCCTTGACAAGACTCCAGTTGCCCAGGAAATTACACCAAGAATTGACAAGTGGAATTACATAAAACTGAAAAGCTTCTGGACAGCAATTGTTGTTAGGTATCCTCAAGTCAGTCCAACTCATAAAGGAAGCAATTAACAGAGTAAAGGGAAAGCCCCTAGAATGGAATAAAATCTTTTTATCCTATATATCTGACTGAGGACTAATTTCTAAAATATACAAAGAACTTAAGAAACCAAATACCAAAATAACAAATAATCCAATAAATAAGTGGGCAATGGAACTGATCAGACAGTTCTCAATAGAAAGAAAAAATATAGTTAATAAACAGATGAAAAATGCTTAATATCCCTAGCCATTAGGGAAAAATAAATCAAAACAACACTGAGATTCCATCTCATTCCAGTAAGAATGGTCAAGATTAAAAAAATAATAATAATAACAACAAATGCTGATGAGGATGTGGAGAAAAAGGAACTCTTTTTATACTGCTGGTGGGATTGTAAGTTAATTCAAACACTTTTGAAATCAATATGGAGCTACCTTAGAAAACTAAAAATAGAACTACCATATGATCCAGTTATACCAATTCTGGGAATATACCCAAAGGAAGAAAAGTCATCATACCACAGGGACACTTACACTTCCATTAAAAAAGCAGCAGCCTCACAATCACAAGGGCATGGAAGCACCCAAGATGTCCATGAACAGAGGAGTGGATTGAAACATGGTAGTATATATACACAATGGAATATTACTCAGCAGTAAGATGAATGAAGTTATATCATTTGCAGCACCATGGATGGAACTGGAGAATATCATTTTAAGCAAATTAATCTGGACTCAAAAAGAGAAGGCTAGGGTTTAGCTCAGTTGGTAGAGTTTAGCTCTGTGCTCTCTGAGGCCCTGGGTTCCATCTCCAGCACAGCAAACAGTGGAAGAAGGACATGGCAAGCCACTCCCAAGGTAATGCCAAAACAACCATTGAAAACTCTAGGAATAGCATTGAAGCATTGATATAGTGCTGCGCATGGCAGTGTTAGGGAGTGCTTCATTGTAATGTACATAGGGTCATTATGAGTCAGACCCAACTCAATGGCAACTAACAATAACAACAAAAAAAAAGAAAAATACCATATGTCCTCACTCATATGTGAGGGCTAAATCTAACCTAAAGGAAAAAATACATATTTAGATATAGAAAAATGAACAATCATCTAAGAATGGAAAATACAGGTGAACTCCCTAGGTTTGGGGTGGTGACTAGCAGGTAGGAGAAGAGGTTAGGAAAGGAGGGAAGTGGAAGGGGCACAATGTAGTGGGATAAAGAAGGAGAGGAAAAACACAAAGTACAAGATGCAACTATATGGATATATATTAAAAGAGGAAAAAGGGGAGGGAAAATCAATGAGTATAACCCATGGTTGCATATGGTAGTCATTATACATTAAAATTTTTTTCCTCATCTTTTTCTGTAAAATATGCAAGGTAATGGATGTGCAAGAACAACTGACTTAATAGCAAATCCCTTGTTACTCTGCATTCCACTAACATTTATATAAAAAATTCTCCCTTTGCATTGTTGCTTGAAGGTCTAGAGCAAAAAGAGCTACCCCAGTATGGGCAGTAACTAGTATGCCAGTGGTTTGCATGTTGTGTGTGAATCAGCCCAGCTTTATCTTTATTGTTCTACATCATTTTTCCTTTAGCTTATTCTTCACATGTTTTTTATTAAGTGAATGTATAGTTTTGTAAGATGTCTATTTAAGGGGGAAACCACAAACCGATTCCCATTATAGTGCAAATATTTCTCCTATTAAGAGGAATATTTGCACTATAAGACAAACCTACAGCATTTGTGGGGTAAAGTAAAATCTGTTGGACTAGTGTGAAGTTCCTCAGGCAAGGCTTGTAGAAATGATCACACCCATGTCATGCCTTCAATTACTGCTGACTAACATTGCTCTCTCTAGCCCAGACTCATTTTGTCCCTACAGATTCTCATTTCTAACTCCCCACAGACCTCTCCATTTGAAAGTTCTGCAGACATCTTGAGTTTAATATATCCAACTTAAACTCCTTTTTTCTTTCTATCATTGTTTTATAGTTAGACTAGCACTTTTTTCTCATGGAATGAATCATCAACCTCCAAATTGCTCAAGACAGTTCTCTGAAAATTATTCATAATTCTTTCTACTCACTTGTTCTTCACAAACGGTAGTAATTCTGTTGTCTGGATGTCTTTCATATCTATCTCATTCTTTGCTTTCCTAACTGCTACTAACGTACTCAGACTTTCCACATGAAATACTAGATGAACCATTTGAAACTACCAGTGCCATCCTGTTCACCTCATAGATATTTTCCATAAGCCTTCTAGAAGAGTGATCTTTTAAAAGTAAAATATTCATCATATTCTCCCCTTACCTTAAACTTTTCAATGAGTCAACAGTGTCCTCAGGAGGAAACCAGAATTCCTAGGAAGACATGCAAGAAACTTCATGACCTGGTCTCTATTTTCTGTAAGGTCATCTCTCATCACTTCTCTCATCTTCCCTAATAAGTTCTTTAATGAAGTCATATCTTATACTTTTCACTGTTCACTTTACATGCATTTCTCTTCTTGATTCTTTGCATCACAAAACTAACATACACACACATACACCTTTTTGTTTGTTTGTTTGTTTGTTTGTTTGTTTCTTGGTCAGAACACCTTTGATCAGAGACTTACTTTTTGGAAAGAACATACTTGTTTTTTTGTTTTTTGTTTTTTCTATACTTAGGAGTTAAACCCAGTGCCTCACACATACTTTGCAAGTGCTTTTCCTCTGGGCTGCATCCCCAACCCATTTTTATTTTTTTACCTTGAGACACTGTCCTGCTAAATTATTTAGGCTCCCTGCATGATTTTGAATTTAAAATCCTCCTGCCTCTGCTTTCCTCAGTCTCTGAGATTATAGGCATGAGCCACTGCACCTGGCAGAAAGAATATACTTTTTAACCAGACATGTAGCAATAAAAGAAGTGGAGTACTGCAAAGAGTCGTCCAATGAACAGATGAAACCTCTCTAATATCACAACCAGACCATCAGTTAGTCAGGACTCAAGTCACAACTCCAAAAGACTTCTTCTGAGAAGACTTATATGACCCTCCTGCCTAACTTTGATACCTTTTCTCATCAATCTTTCTGTAATTCCTAGTTGTGATTCTTCACATACATCTGTAGGAATTACTGGTATTTTATTCTAAACAACTTAAGGGCAGACACCATATATATATTTCTTTCTGTTTTCCCCTTCCTATTAATAAGTACCCACTAGCTATATTTGCTCCTGCAGCCATAGCCCTGTGGCATCCCATCCCATCAGATCTTGGAAGCTAAGCAGGGTTGGGCCTGGTGAGCACCTGGATGGGAGACCACCTGGGAATACCAGAAGCTGTAGGCTTGGGAGAAGGACCTGGCAGCCCCCTCCCAAAAATCAATCTGCCATAGAAAACCCTACGAACAGCAGAGAAGCTCTGACAATAGTGTTTCCCCTATTGTACAGAGAGTAGCTATGAGTTGGATACCAACTCGACGGCACCTAACAACAACAACAACAAGCTATATTTGCCTAATAAATGTAGTGAGGTATTTTGAAAGGGCTACAGATTGGAAGTGCCTGCAGCCGTAGCCCTGTGGCATCCGATCCCGTCATATTTTGGAAGCTAAGCAGGGTCAGGCCTGGTTAGTACTTGGATGGGAGATGGTCTGGGAATACCAGATGCTGTAGGCTTGGGAGACAGACCTGGCAACCCATTCCCAAAAATCAATCTGCCATTGAAAACCCTATGAACAGCAGAGAAGCACTGACAACAGTGTTTCCCCTGTTGTAAGTAGGGCTCACTATGAGTCAGATACCGACTCAATGGCACCTAGCAACAACAGATAGGAAGTACTGGAAAGGCTGATACAGGCATTCAGAGTCTGTACCATTAAGTGAGTAGAATTATAGATGGGAGAATTAATAGGTCGAGGAGTCGATGGCCTGGGTTCTAATTGTAATCGGTCCTACAGGCTTTCCCTCCTCTTTGTCCTTTTTGTTCAACGGACACAAGTGACTGGGGAAAACATATTTTCTTGTCATTGTTATTATTTATAATCTTATGTTACTTTCCAAGAAGGCAGGTTTTTATCTTGTCAGTTTTATTTTTATTTTATCAGTTCAAGATAACTGAATGTAATAATGAGTTGTATTGTGTGATCTCAGCAAGAGTTGAAGCAGAAGGGATATAGGAATATCTGGGTTTCACATAGAAACTTTTTTTTTAGTGGTATTGGGTACTGAACCCAAGTCTTCACATATTCTAAGCACACACCCTTCTGCCCTACCACCATTGAGCTCTACTTCCAGACTCTCACATAGAAACTTTGAGAGTTAGGGTAGGTAGAAACCTCATAGTAGTTGGTTCCCAAAGTTTGATCTGTCCAAAGCGATAACCCAAGTTAATAGGAAGCATTTAGAAATTTGTATAGCAGCTTGACGGAATAACTTTATACCTGTTGAATCTAATGGAAAAATTGGGGCTTCTATTTTGTCCATTGTTTAATTTCATTTTTATGAATTTTAGAGTATTCCATAACAGATTATAAATTAAATAGAACTAGCTCTTCACTACAGAGAGAAGGACTCCTTTAGTGCATGTCCTTTTAGTAACCTTCAAAGAATCTATTGAACAGTTTCCTTCCTAATCTTGAGTCTCCTTCTAGATCCTCTGACATATGGATGCCATATGAAGGGCTGCTGATCTATCATAACCCCACCACTTACAGAGAAGAAAACTGCATGCTAGAGAAGGCGAGTAATTAATCCACAATCACATAGCAAATCCAAATTGCTGGAATCCAACATTTAGTTGCCACTCAACCAAATTAATTTCTTCTTCCTTCTTCCAACCACCCCATTTATACCATGTATTACCCCCAGAGTGTAGATTGTGTTTCCACCTAGTCTTGGAGCTATACCATACTATGTCATAGGACTCTGGAGGACATCTGTCTGATCATCCAGTTGCTTAAGGGGGCATAGGCAATATATTATTTTAAAAGAATGAGTGTGGGGGCCAACTTGTACTGCCAGTGTGACTATTAATTGTTGACCCCAAACTCCATGCTTCCTGTAGCTTACATTAAAATCTATTGAATGAATCATAACTCTTGACTGATGATTTTATTTATGGAAGTTGCTTTTAATTTCAACCAGATCCTAGTACTACTATGTGATAACATGAGCATTGCTGAGAAATGTGTTTCATTTTATATTCACCTACCTGAATCCTATGATCAGAGTTGGTTGTTACATAGGAGGAAACAGGAGGGAGAAAGAGACAAGGAGGAAGGAGGGAGGGAAGAGGGGAGAGAGAGAAGGAGATATAGACAGACCAACCATAAGAAATGATGTCTTTGAAGTTTGAAGTCTGATGAAAAAGAAAATCTTCAGAGTCAAACAAATGAAAGTATACCAGGTAGAAAGAGGATATCTTTGGCTTTCTTGTCATGCATGATTGATACTTTCTCTTTATCACCCTAGCTCATGTGTCCTAGTATTTTTTGCCCTCTTGCTGCCACAATAATAATTAATGATTAAGGTACAGCAAGTAGCATAACACCTGGCTATTAATTTCAGGAAGTAGATTGAAGTACACAACATTTGACCTCACAGACACTCAAAAGGAGGTTATAGAGCTTCCATCCTTGCATAAACTTGAATCTTCTGCCTTTCCCTTTCCAAGCTACAATTTTGACAACACTGCCTATACTACAAGTCAGTTTAACCATTTTCTCTGTCCCTGTTTTTCTCCAGTCCATTTCAGAAGCTAAAGGAATAAGATAAATTAAGTTGCAATCATGTGTATGTGGATGTTTTAAAAATGCTAAATTCATCATGTATAAATTGCTATTATTTAACAGGAAATAAATCATTCAATTGCATCAAGTGGTTCCTGCTAATAATATAAACATGGCAGGTTTTTGTAAATAGTAAGTCTGATATCTTGCACTTGCCAATTGTCTCTTTGGTTTTAAATATAGACAGGTGTGACCTCTGTATTTTTATATTTGAATCCCTGACTGGCTTTGCCTTTCTTTTCTATAGATATGCTCTGAAATCCAGGGGCTTACACAAAAGAATTCAGGTCTTAATTTTATATTAATTTGAAGATAACTGGGAAGGCAAGAAGTAACCAAAGCAGTCACATAATGGGCGTCTATGCCAATAAAAATGATTCAGGCTGATTTTTTCCTTTGAGTTGTATACACTAGTATTTTTGACCATGAGCACAGACATTTTAGAGACAAATTAAATGTAAGTCTTACTAATGAAATGGTTAAAAGGTTGAGGAAGTAAGAAAATAACACAGCTCTCTAATTAATTAAATTCAGATTGCCAATAATTTTAATCATGTTGACAACCATTTACTTTGCATCATTTTAGCTAACTAAGCAACTTAGCATGACATTATTGTGTAGATTCTGTTCCTCAGCTAACTCAACTGCCAAAAAAAGGATGAACTCCTGGTTTCTGTCAAGATCCAGAATATTCTGGCATCAAGAAGGGAAATTAACCAACCTATTTTTCTTTTTGTTTACACCCTTGCCTCATGAAAATAACCAAAGAAACACAAAATGAACAAAAGAAGTCTGTAGCAATGTTAGCCAACATGGAAGAGTGATGTCAATAAAGCAGAATTTTTTTTTGTTATTTATTTTTAAAGGAGAAGCAGAAAGGTTATCTGTAAGGACCTGACAGGGATTTTTGTTATGCCCCATAAAAGCAAAGCAGGGCAACTCTGAGAGGCAGCTAGATAAGTCTCCAGAAAGCTGAGGAACGCCATGTTTGGGAAGCTGTAACATCACATTTGGAGGAGTGGGAATGTCATGTGGAATCACCTAATACAGCTTCAAGACTTTATCAGACCTTGGTGGCTGGCACAGAGGCTGAACAAAATATTTGCCTTGGTGCTTCCCCAGTTGGTATCATCAACATCCTGAAGCAGTTGGAGTTTCCCCTACCCACTTTTCTTTTTTTTTTTTTTCTTGGGAATAAATATCAGGTTCACTTTGGAAGGAGCATACATCTGGACAGAAATCAGCCTCTGTGTTCCTCACTATGTCATGAATGTTGCAATTATATTAAAATATGGCCTATTCATAGAGGGCCAATACCAGCCATTAAGTGGGCAGCCTAACTCGGCACATGTAAATCTGGATAGATAATGAACAATTACAAGTCTCTAGGGAGAGTAAGAGGAAATCTGGGAATAAGAGCAAATGTTCCCAGTGAAACATATATGATTCAGGTAACTAGAGAATATTTATTTAAAATTCTGATTAATGTTCTCACTGATATTTAAGAAGTGGTTACTTTTCTCTTTTTTTATCCCCTTCTGTAGAACAGCCTACTGTTATGTAAAGGAGCAACAGTGTAATTTCGCTGAAAGTTTACTACATACCACATGCTCTTTGATCTTTGTGCACATTAACTCATTCGATCCTTACAACAACCCTATGAAAGTTATGTTATCATTTCTGTGTATTAAGAAAACTGAAGCATAGTTAAAATACTTTGTCCAAGGTTGAATAGCTAGTGAGTTGCCAAGCTAAGATTTTGGAAAGACCTTTTGAATATAGAACCCATGCGCTTATTTATTAAGTGATATAGCAAACTAAAATAACAAAAATCTTTTATAATAATATAAATGAGCACAATGGTAAAAACTAGAAGCAAACTCAAGGAATTAGTCTAGCCATATGTAAGGAATAAGTTAGAAAGTCTCAATAAATATTAGGTCCATGGATGTTGGCTTCTTGTGTTCCCATTTTTAAAAAGGAGATATCCCTAAATTTAGAAAAAAACCTAGGTATATGAAATTTAGGCATAAAGATTCAATACATAAAATCTTTTAAAATGAATTGATTGAGGAGAAGCAATCTTAGGGAGAAAATTCCTTTGAGCTAAAGACTTGAGGCTATAGACCAAAAATTTGACAAAAAGCTGAGTTACTAATAATAAAAGAAACTTCACACTTAGATGTTATTGTGAGATTTCTAAATTCTGATAATAAAGGGAAAAACCTATATATTCCCTAATAGGAGAGGAAAGTGTTTACAAAGGCAAGACTCAAATTGGCATTGAACATTCAAAATAAGCTGGGGGATATGCTTGGAAAGTACTTGAAATAAGTAAAGCATTGCCCCTGTTTATTTTATTCAGATGTCTTTTGATGTTGACTTTGAAATGATGAATATAATGAGGTTGATAGGTAATCTGCACAGTCTTGAACACTGCAGTATATCCTTTGATAAAGTAGCTATATTCTGTACAATTAATTATAGGAATTTAATTATTGAGAAGTATAAACATATCACTTTCACCAGCAATGTGATTTTTAGTAAGCAAGTGTCTAGAAGTTTTGTATCTTAAACTAAAAGAGAAATTTTAATATCCAGGCAAGTCTGGTTTATTAAAATGTTGCTTTATCTTATTTTGTGGTTATTACTTTTACAATGTTGTAATATAGACTGTTCATTTTATTTAGAAACAACATAGATCCACTTACAACTTAGCAACATTTAAAGAACTTTTTATTCTCTTTCCAATAACTTTTACCATATCAACTGCCAAATCAAGATTATAATTTAATGAAGGCATGGAATTTGTCTATATGAATGATTCAGTGAACAACAATCTTTAACAGAAATACACATGGTAGAATAAATAAAGGTGGTTATACAATCTGATTAAAGTAGTGCTAAATGATGATAAATTTGCTTTCCAAATATTTCACATGCTATTTGTTTTCAGCTGTGGACATTTAATGCCTCATTAGCCATAGATTAAATAACTAGCTTAGAATCTACCTCTGGAATAGTAAATGATCATTACATACAATTGGAACACATGGTGATGTGTTCCAAAGAAGTTGAAATAGGAGTGGTATTTAGGTTTCAGTTTTGGCTTTCAAATAAGCACTCATGTGGCCTTGAGAAAATTATTAAACTACCCAGAAAAAGAAAATAATAATTAGATATTAATTTCTTTCCTCCACTCCTTCAAGGTGAATGGCCAGAATGAAGGATAAAGCACTGAAGTGATTTGTTGCAAACACGGCTGGCCAGTTAGCAGGGTGAAACCAGTTGCTGGAGTCTCTTCATCCTCTTTATCTATGCTCTCTGTTGATTAGCTGAGCTGACCACTGGGCAGTTCCACAAAGGCCATGGCTGTTGACTTTCCTTTTAAAGTGCATAAGTTTGAATAGTGAAGGTCTCTGCTTGTCAGAGTCTGTATCCTAATATTGTACATCATTTTAAGAATAATCACGAATATTTATTGAGCCTATTACTAAGTGTCCAGTAGTTATACAATTACATATGTATTTGCTTAAATTATCTTATTTCCTCCTCACAGCTACCCCCTAGAGGGATGTGTACTGTTATTGTACTTATTTTACTGATGGGAGCTGAGGCACAGAAGGACTGATTAATTTGCCTCAAGCCACTCAAGTAGTACGTGACAGAACAAGATTGAAATTCAAATAATGTGATTTCAGAGTCCTGTTCCCAATCATTTGTGTTTATCAGTAGAATATACACAAATATGTGATGCATAGTTCTGTTACCAATTTTGTAGAAGTCAGTGACTAAACATATTTTTATCACAATTATTACACCTAATTAGAGTTTAAAAAGAAAAGTAAGAGACAATATAAAATTACTATAAAAATTGATCATTTTTATGTGTTCATAGATGCTTTGATTCCAGAATAAGTTGAATTCATGGCAAGAATTTGGGACATTAGAATATTTTATTTAACTGAATGTCTTTAACTGACATTTTTTAAAAAAAGGTTTGCTCTTTCTTGGATAATCTGAAAATGAGTAACCTAATACGTACTAATTCACATATTAATAAAAATTATTTTGATAAATAGTTTTCATCAATTATACAAATTAATATGGGTCAAAGAGATTGTGTAACCATATTATTACATCATATTTAATCATAGTAACCCAATCAATGATGTTTCTCTCTCTCCCCCCCCTCCTTTTTTTCTGGTCTTTGGGAGTTGAACCCTGAGACCTCACATATACTTTAGAAATGCTCTACCACTGGGCTGCATCCCCAGCCCATTTTTCAGGTTTTATTTTGAGTCAAGGTCTCTCTAAATTACATAGGCTTTTGCCTCTGGCCTTGAACTTGCAATCTTCCTGCCTCTGCTTCCTAAGTCACTAGGATTACAGGCTTGCTATTATAATGTTTCTTATGGGGTTAATTTCCAGACGAATTACAGTTAAACTAATGTTTCTCTAGTAAATACTTAAGAATAATTGAATTTTCAATTTGGTACTTATACTGATAATTGCTTTTTACAAAAAGACATCTCTAATTGTAATCAAATAATGTCTTCTTTCACTTGTGCAAATAGTTTTTCTCAAGAAATCCATGACCTGTTTCAAAACACAAAACAACACAAATAAAACATCCTTAACTAAAATCTCTTGCAGAAAAGATTTTTTATTGGCCACAAAGTTATCCACTGTAGTAATCAAATAATTTTGAGAATAATTATCTTAGAGAAACTTTTGATGTTTTACAGATTGTAAAAATATAAATTAAGCTTCCATTTTCTATCTGGCAGTTTATTGAAAAGAATAAGAGGTTAAATGCTATACTGTGTGTGTGTTCATTATTTATAAATGGAATATTAGTAGCATTCCTTCAGGCAAACATCTTTTGGGGTGGCATCTATTGCTTATAATTCCAGTCTCTCTGAACCTTGAGGGCATACTCTGTGATAGACAGAATTCAGAAGATGTCTCCTCAAGATTCCCATTCTTGCTTACAATCAAACAATAATGTACTGCTTTGAATGGATTTTGCAATAATTTGTTTGTTGTTGTTGTTAGGTGCCATTGAGTCAGTATCTGACTCACAGCGACCCTCATAGGGTTTTCAATGGCTGACTGTTTCGGGATTGCCTTGGGAGTGGATTGCCAGGTCCTTCTCCCATTTTTGTGGTGCTGGGAACCGAACTCAGGACCTCAGAGACTGTAGCACAGTGCTCTACCAACTGAGCTAAATCCCAGCCCAATAATTTGTTAATTTAAAAAAAAAAAAAAGGAAAACTAGCCTGGATTACACAGGTAAAATCAATTAAATTACCTGAAACCTAGAGAGCAGAATCAGAAAGAAGAAGAATCAGAGAGATGAGCTGAGGTGGAGGGGAGGAAAGGGAGAATCAAAATGTGGGAAGGACTTGGCCCATTCTTGCTCCAGTTGAAGGCGGAGGAATCGTTCTGAGTCACAGAATATAGCCGGCCTCTGGAAGTTAAGAATGACCCTGGCTGGCAGCTCTAAGGAAATGGGGATCTCAGTCCTACAATAAGGTAAAATTGAATCCAGCCAACAACAACCAGGTTGGTGTGGAGGTGGATTCTTCCCTGAAGCCTCCAAGTAAGAGCCTAGGCTAGCCAACTTCTTGATTTGGCCGTATAAGTCTCAGAGAAAAGAGATTTGCTGAACCCAACCAACCTTCTAACCTATAGAGAGGTGACCTAGCACATTTGGGTTGTTTTAAACTGTTTAGTTTGTGCCAATTTGTTATGGCAGCAATAGCAAAAACTCCAAAAAGTGATGATTATTTGTGGTAATTCTTAAGCACTACTGAAAGAAGATTTTAAAAAATGCATCCATAATTCAAAAGCATCAGTTCTTCTCCCATCTCCCTTCTCCAACATCCAACTTTCACAACCACATGATGAGACTGAAAATACCAAGGCATGAGCCAGGCACACCAGTATCTTCAATGTGATATTTTACTTTTCAACATTTTAAAGAGGTCTTTTGCAAAACCCTTTCTCAATACAATGCATCTTTTGATTTTTTGACTGCTGTTTCCATGGGTATTGATTGTAGAACCAAATAAAACAATATCTTCAATATCAATCTTTTCTCTGTTTATCATGAAGTTGTACTGATTTGAAGTTGTGTAAGGATTTTTGTTTTGTTTAGGTTGAAGCCCAATCTATACTGAAGGCTGTGTTCTTTGATCTTCACCTGTAAATGTTTCAAATCCTCTTCACTTTCAGCAATTTACGTTGTGTCATCTGCATAACTCAGGTTGTTAACGAGTCTTCCTTCAATTGTGATTTTACATTCTTTTTAAAGTCTAGCTTCTCAGATTATTTACTCGGCATAGAGATTGAAGAGGTTTGGTGAAAAGATACAACCCTGACATACACCTTTCTTGACTTTAAACCAGGCAATGTTCCCTTGTTCTGCTTGAATGACTACCTCCTGGTGCATGTCCATATTCCTCACGAGTACAATTAGGTGCTCTTGTATTCTCATTCTTTGCAGTGTTAACCATAATTTGTTATGATCCACACAGTCAAATGCCTGTGTGTAGTCAGTAAAACATAGATATCTTTCTGATATTCCATGCTTTCAACTAATATCTGTCTGACATCAACAATGATGTCTGTGGCTCAACGCCCTCCTAATCCAGCTTAATTTTTCAGCAGTTCCTTTTTATATAGTCCTGCAGTCACTTTCGAATGATCTTTAGCAAAATTTTACTTACATGAGATATTAATGATATTGTTTAATAATTTCCACATTCGGTTGGATCCTGTTTCTTGGAAATAGGCACACATATGAATCTCTTCCAACAGTTAGCCAGGTAGCTATTTTCCAAATCTCTTGGCATAAATAAGTCAACACCTTCAGTGCTGCATAGGTTTGTTGAAACAACTCAATTCGTATTCCATCAATTTCTGTAACCTTGTGCTTTGCTAGTTCCTTCAAGTGCAACTTCTGCTTTGTCCTTCAGTACCATTAGTTCCTGATAGGACACAACCTCTTGAAATAGTTGGTCATCCACCAATTCTTTCGTGTATGACTGTGTGTGTTCCTTTCATCTTCTTTTGATGTTTCCTACATTATTTAATATTTTCCCTATAGAACACTTCACTATTGCCAAGTGAGTCTTGAATTTTTTCTTTAATTCTTTAGGCTTGAGAAAAATAATGTATTCTTCCCTTTGGTTTTCTATTTCCAGCTCTTTACACATACCATTCTAATATTTGATTTTGTTTTCTCAACCTGCCCTTAGAAAATCTTCTTAGTTCTTTAACTTTGTCATGTCTTCCTTTTACTTTAGCTGCTTCATATTCAAGGACAAGTTTCAGAGTCTCTTTTGACATGTAATTTGGTCTTTTTTTTCTGTATTTTTAATCTTTTGCTTTCCTCATGAATGATGTCTTTGATGTCATGCCACAACCTGTCTGCTCTTCAATCATAGTGTCTAACAATTCAAATCTGTTCTTGAGGTGGTCTCTGAACTCAGGTGGGATATACTCTAAGTGATACCCTGGCTCTCATACACTTTTTATAATTTTCTTCCCTTTCAGTTTGAACCTGCATATGAGCAATTGATGGTCTGATCCACAATCAGCACCTGGTCTTGTTCTGACTTTTGATATTGAGCTTTTCCAAAGACTCTTTCTACAAATTTGGTTCCTGTATATTTCATTGGGTGAATTCTATGTGTATCAGGTCAGGTCAGGTGCCGTTAAGTCATGTCTGACTCATAGCAACCTTTATAGGGTTTTAAATGGCTGATTGTTTTAGGATTGCTTTAGGGGGTGGATTACCACATCCTTCTCCCATTTTTGTGGTGCTGGGATTCTAACCTGGGATATCACACACTGCAGAGTGACACTCTACCAACTGAGCTAAATCCTAGCCCGTGATAGTCACTGCTTATTTTGGTTTAAAAAAAATGTATTTGCAATGAAAATGTCATTGGTCTGTCAAAATTCTATCATGTGATCTCTAGCATTGTTTTTGTCATCAAGACCATTTTCAATTCTTGAGCTGCCTTGTTTCCAACTTTTGCATTGCAGTGACCAGTAATTATCAGTACATCCTGATTGCATATTCAATGTATTTCAGATTGCAGAAGGCGGTAATAATTTTCTCTATGTTCATTTTTGGCCTTAGTGGTGGGTGAGTAAATTTGAACAGTGGTCATATTTTTTGACTTCTTTGGAGGCTTTATGGATATTATTCTATCAATGACAGCATTGCACTTCAGGACAGATCTTGAAATGTCTTTTTTGATGATGAATGCAACTCCGTTTCTCTTTAATGTGTCATTCCCCACATAGTAGACCATATGATTATCTGATTCAAAATGGCCTATGTCAGTAAGGCCTAGAATGTCAAAGTTTATGTGTCCCATTTTCATTTTGATGATTTCTAATTTTCCTAAATCCATATTATGTATATTCCACATTCCACTTATTAACGGATGTTTACAGTTCTTCCTTCTCATTTTGAGTTATGTTACAATACCAAATGGAGGTACCTGGGGCTTGGCTCCATTCCTGTCATTAAGGACATCTCTACTTTGAGAAGAAAACCCTCCCCAGTTTTCTTTCGAGTGCCTTCCAACCCTAGGGGCTCACTTTTAGGCAGTATTTCTGACAGTTTTGCTCTGCTATTCATAGGGTTTTCTGTGGCCAGTTGTTTCAGGAGTGGGTCCTTCTCCCTAGTCTGGCTTAGTCTGGAAGCTCAGCAGTAACTGTCCACCAATGGTGACCCTGCTGGTAT
Organism: Pedetes capensis; assembly: GCA_007922755.1. Taxonomy (NCBI): domain Eukaryota; kingdom Metazoa; phylum Chordata; class Mammalia; order Rodentia; family Pedetidae; genus Pedetes; species Pedetes capensis. Next base: position 173,863 of record VMDO01002071.1, read on the forward strand.
CTGTAATACCTTTAGCATGCCTTTCATCAACACAGCAACATGCAAACTCCCACACTACAACAAACTGACAGACATGTGGGGGTCCCTAACACTTAGTGAAAACATTATCTTAGTTAGAAATTGGTCAATTGAGAATTGGAAAAAGTCTTTTCCTATATCCCTTCATAAGAGCAAGCCTTTAAAATAATGTATAAGCCATTCTAAAAATAGAACAAAAGATTCATCCTTTTATTGCTATGATTTGATAGTTGAAATTAGATGATGCTATTAATCAAGGAATATATTTTAATTATCTTCTCTAAAACATTGATGAGACACTATGGGGAATATAAGTATCAGCTTCATCCCTAGGATTATGTAATCTTTTTGAAATTTCAAGACATGCGTCTATGAAAACATAAACAACCAAAGTAAGAGCCATGAGTCACCAGACTGATGGATGTGGTAATAGGAAGAAATACAATCAGTAGACCATTTAAGATGTGCTAGATTTAAATGGCTTTACACATTGTTAAAAAAGAGACTTTTTTAGTATAGAGAAAATGGAGTAACAACCTGAATCAGCACAAAACTATTAAGGAAACACAAAAGGCTAAATCTTGTTTCTTTTTTGCTTGGGTTACTAGGCTTCTAATAGCGCAGACAGGTTATCTGGGTTTCTCTGAGACTCCTGACCGTGTTAAGTGAACAAAATAGAGACTATACAATATATGCAAGGAAATGTTTAGTTGGTCTCATCAAAGACAGAATGAACTATTACTAAGCAAAGCACAATGACTCAAACTTTAACAAAAAATGGAGAAAATGTATGCAGGACAGAATTCTCAGCTCTGTTCTCTTCAACATTGTTTCTGCACACTCCTTGCATGAGCAATCTAAATAATAGGAGATAAGATTTACAAATAATCAGAGCTTCAAAGAATATTGAATAAATTATATCCCAAAATATCTGGGTAGGCAAGAATAGATAAAATCTAACAAAGGTGATTTTATAAGGAATAAATTTGAACTTGTATTCTTATAATAATAAAATTAAATTAAAAAGGCTGGGTGTCATGGCATGTGCATGTAATACCAATGATTTAGGAAGCTAAGGCAGGGGAATTGAGAGTTCACAGCCTGTGGCAGCTGATGCATTTTAGCCTGCCTCAAAATAAACATCTTTAAAAAAAGAGTTTAGTAGTGCAGCTCAATGATAAAGTACTGCCTACCATGTGTGAGGCCCTGGGTACTCTCCAGTACTGTAAAATAAATAAATAATAAATAATATTTATAAAAAGCATAGAAAAAGGAATGAAAGTGTGGCTTAGTTGTAAAGCACTTTCCTAGCATATGCAGGGCTCTGGGTACAGGCCCTCAATACTGAAATAAAAGTTAAAATGACCACTGCTGAAAACCAAATCCAATCAACCAAGAAAACACACACAGTTGAAACCATAAGGTAGTAGATGCCTTTCTGTGAGCAATACAGGTGAAATAGTCATTAAGGATTTTGATTGGCTATAACTTCAATAAGGGATTGGGGGTTACCTTAGTTGGTAGAGCAATGCTCTGCGGTGTCTGAGGTTCCTGGTTTGATTCCCAGCACCCGGAAAAATGGGAGAAGCATGTGGCAATCTACTCCTGAGGCAATCCCAAAATAATCAGCCATTGAAAAATCTATGAGGGTCACTATGAGTTGGATATGACTCAACAGCATCTAACGACCACCAACATAACTTCAATAAGAATTAATAGTATAATGCTATTGATAAAAAAAAAGCTAGTGTGCTGGTGTGTTCTTAATCTGTATCAGTTGCTCAACTGTTTATTCATTATTGTCCCTTTAAGGGGTTCTTTAAATGTTTTTTCCTAATCACTTCCCAAAGAAATCTTAATATCACAGATATTTGTTAAATACACAGTATATATGTTAATATACTTTATATGTATCAGTGCTTTAGACATAAAAAGAGTAAGATTTTCTCCCCCAAGAACCAATTCTCATTCTCTTAAGAAGGATCTCACTCCCACTGAAAATTCATGGGCTTTATTAATGGTGAATATTCTAGAATGAGAGCAGGAATATTCTACTTTTCTTAGCAGTGTTTAAATAATGTGTTCAGTTCTGAATACCAGGCAAGACATTTCAAAACTGGATGGTACTCAAATGAATGCAATTAGGATGGCAGTATAAAAAATGAAAATGTTAAAGAATGGTAACCCTGGAGAAAATTAAACTGAAGTGTGCTTATATGTATCTTCAAGTATATGAGATATTATTATTATGACAGAAGGTATCTAATTATTGAGAAGCTGCTTTAGAGGAACATGTTTTAGCTAAATATAAGTTCTTTTAGTTCAGCATATCCAAAGATGGAAAGAGTTGCTTCATTAGGCGTAGTTTTCTTTGTTACCAAATATACTTTATTTACTTGATTCGGTGGTAGAGGCCTGGTAGAAAATATTGAAACCTGAATGGATAGGATGACATTTGCATCCTTTACATTCCTGAAGTTCTATGACACCAGATAGTAGCAAATGAAATGAATGTTGAAGAAGGCAGATTTAGGTATGTGTGGAGGATATAATACCCTAAAGTGGTCAGTCTGGTTTAAGAAAAGACTTGGAAATTAGATCATGCATCTTTGGCTTCTACTATATCCTTTGTCCAATGTGCTGCAATGTGTTTTGACTGCGTTTTGACTTACTTAAAATGTGTTGGATTTAGATTAGATTATGTCTCTTTCCTAGTTCAAAATAGATTTTGTGATGCAATGATTTATGGTAGAAAGATGTTGTTCCTATTGTCCAGCCTTCCCCATCAGCTCAAGCAATTCACAAAGTATTTATCAATCATAAGCTGCCTGAACTGGTCCTTGAGTTGTCATATATGACAAAAATATTATCTTTTAGTAAATGTAATCTCAGATAATAATTTGGAGTCTAGAATGGAAAGAAAGACATTTCATGAAATGAAAGAGGCGTTTTATGATAAAAATATACAAGTTATATTGGATAAAGATACTGCTGGTCAGGATTCTTCACAACTGCTGTTTTTCCATAGTAGAGTGTCTTTCACATTTCTTGAACATCAGGCTTTTAAATCCTCTCTGGACAAGGGTGGTATTAGTGATCTATGCTAGCATTAAAATAGGTGCACCACAATTGGTTAAAGATTCTCAGATATTTACATGACTGAAACCTGAGCCTATGCACACAATATCTGAAATTTAAAAAGTTGTAAAGAATATGATTAAGTTATGTATAATGTAACAAATGTAACCCCCTACATTTACAGGAATCATTATTGAGAGTATAGAATATGCAGGAGTTCCCAGTGTAAAGTTCCCAAAGAGTCATTATTTTCATTATTATCATTAGTTTTCATATGATGTCTTTGCCTGGGTTTCACATCCTGAAGGGTCTGGCATAGGCTGGGAGAACTGATTTATAACTTAATGGTTGTTCTCCATCAACCATTTCTACACTAAGTCCACTTTTGTTCATGCTGTTTTCCATGAGCACCAATCAGATGCATTAGCTGAAAGGGCAGAATAGTTATTTGTGATAGAGGAGAGAGAAGTTGGGAGGAGGCACCAGGATATTGTGATGAGAAGGTCTTCTATGGTGACGTGATACTGAATAAATCACTTTACCTCTGACATCTGTTGCCTTACTATAAAACAGAACATGGCATTGATACATTGGCCCACCCAATCTTTCTTATGTAATTCTTAGTCCTCTCCTCATTGCAGATTAGAGACAGAAGCAGAATCCTTACAAAATAGAGATACCTAGACTCTAATTCAGTTTGCAGGAGTGACTGGATCTCCATCTTATTTTACTTTTTTGATCTTCTCAGGTGACTCAAATGTACAGCCAGAATGGAGGAACAAAGTTTTATAGTATTATTGTAAGGAAAAAAATTGGAACAATATTGTCAAAGACCCCTGAGAAGGGATATTGAAATGAGAATTCCTAAGGCCAAGCATGGTAGATATATTGTCCATGGGATTTTTAATCCTGGCACAGCAGCGTCTGGAATAATTATTCTGTTTTGCCCTCTACTGGGAGAATTAAGAGAGAGACAGAACATACATAGCTGATTTTGCTCAGTGAAGAGCCTTGTACCAGATTTCAGGCCTGTTATGGTCATGGCACCAAAGGTGACCAGCCTACACTCCTGGTTTCCAAAAGTAAATCTGAGAACTCCCAGTCTAGCTGCATTCCCACCCCTCAATTAGATCAGAGGGCAACAACTGCTTTTTTTTTCTTTCTTTTTCTTTTTTTCTTTTTTTGCACAGAGATGGGACCAGAATCCAAAAAGGGCCCCATCTATTACATTCCCTAAAATTATTCCTTTTATGTTTGGTAAATTTAGGGTCTTCAAGCTATACTCAAATTATGTGGCTTGGTTAGTGTTATAAAGCTGATTGAAACTTTATAAAAACTCTTTGAGATGTGACAAGGCAAGAGTATCAGGAGATTTTATTGTATTATTCAATGTCAATCCTATAAATATTCATAGAAAAATGTCTAGGGGAGATTAAACTTCTGATAAGTATTCAACAGGACAGGGAATAAAGATTAACCTTTTCTATAAAGGATTAACCTTTCATATATGATAAAAAATTAATATAAAATATAAAATTAGTACTGAAGACATATGGCAGAATTATAGCCTGAATTTGTATGTTGAAATTATTGCATGGATTCTAATCTTTTAGGGAGCAAAAGATTAACTAGGAAAAGTTGTCATTTATTAAGGTGACCAAAGAGAGAATATATAAGTAATAGGAGTCTTTGTCCAATCAGAGATACCAATTAGATACCTATATTTTTTGGTATCTAATGATAAAAAATGAAAACTATTTCATTAATGTAATATAATGGCTATTAATTTTCATATAAAATTTTATAAACATTATAGCTTTTTGGATTCTAGAGGATAAGTTTTTATTTATTTTGCTCTACTTACACATTAGGGGCTGGGGTTCATCTCTTTTGGTAGAGTGCTTGCTCTGTGTGCTCTGAGGTCCTGGGTTCAATCCCCAGCACTGCAAAAATGGGAGAAAGACCTGACAGCCCACACTCTAAACAATAGTGAAATAATCAGCCAATGAAAACCCTAAGAATAGTAGAGAAACACTGACATAATGCTAGGCAAGGCACAGGGGTGAGGAGTGTTTAGATCAGTTGTACATAAGGTCTCTATGAGTCAGACCCTGCTTGATGAGATCTAACAATAATGACATTTAAGCATTCACTTGTCACAAGACATTGAAATTGCTATACATAATTGAACTCTGATTAATTTTTGACAGTTTTTTTCTATAATTGATTCATTGATTCCCTCTTTCAACACTAGCAGTAGAAAACAATGGATATAAATCTCTATCTTCTTAGAACTTAGTTTCAAGTAGAGATAGAAAGACAACAAACTCCAGAGACAGAAAATAACTGCTTTTATTTATTTATAGTATATCGTAGAGGGTAAACAAAATAAAATATTTCATTAGAGAAAGTCTCACTGCTGAGTGAACATTTTTTCATGGTACTAAGGAGGTAACCAAGGGAGCCATGAAAATATCTGGGACAAATTTGGAGAAGGGGTTATTTAACAGTGAGAAGAGTAAGTTCTAAGGCCAGAGAGAGGACCATGAAGAAAACTACTAGTTTAGGGGCTCCTGAGTATAGTGAGAATGGGGAAGATTTTAGACCACTGCAAGGACATTGTTGATTACTGGGACAGGAAAGGAAAACATTTTAAGGTCCTAGGCTGAGAAGTACATGATCCTGGCTTTTAACAGGATCATTCCAGATTCTGTGTTGAAAATAGGTTGCAGTCACATTGAGGACGAAGGTGCGTCTGACTCATGCCATGGTGTTTTCGGTTGCATCATATGGTTGGGAAAGCTGGACATTGAACAAGAGAGACAGAAAAAGAATTGATGCTTTTGAATTGTGGTGCTGGAGACATCTATTGAATATATCATGGACTGCCAAAAGAACCAACAGATCTGTCCTAGAAGAGGTACAACCAGAGTGCTCCTTGGAAGCAAAAATGGCCAAACTGCGTCTTACATATTTCAGACATGTAGTCAGGAGAGATCAATCCCTGGAAAAGAACATCATGTTTGGAAGAGTGGCAGGTCAACGGAAAAGAGGAAAACCCTCCACCAGATGGATTAACACAATGTCTGCAACAATGGGCTTAAACATAAATAAGATGGTTTGCCTGGCACAGAATCGGCAAGTGTTTCGATCTGCTGTACATAGGGTCGCTATGAGTCGGACTCGACTCGACGGCACCTAACAACAACAACAA